>WAAG01000992.1:0-16820 GCA_013390105.1 Tichodroma muraria
AAATCACTCATGGATAGATTCACTGTTCTTCCATCTTATATTTTCATAAAAAATTGACCAAAAATATTGCCTCTTAACTTCAGCCAGTATACTCATATCCCCTCAACCTTATCTAAAAAGGGACAACCATGGCTTCCTGGGTCAGTGTTTTGAGATGTTTACTTGGATGGCTTTGTCAAGTATTTAGTTTGACTTGCTAAATATCTGCCTGTTATGGCTACAGAATGCTTCCTAAATTCTGAGACTGTTTTGAAGACAAATTCATTAGTTCCTCTATCATTCGTAATAGCCAGTTAAATAGNAATGCTTCCTAAATTCTGAGACTGTTTTGAAGACAAATTCATTAGTTCCTCTATCATTCGTAATAGCCAGTTAAATAGAAATTAAGTAGCTAAAGACTTAAATGATCTCCCTTGTTGGTCATAGATATATTGCTGCAATGAGACATTCACGTTAAAACAACATCAAGATGAAAGAGCAATTTTTAATTATTTTTTCCCTCAAGGCTGCTTCCTGGTGCTGCAAATAAATTAATGTAGGAGCAACTGTTAAGAATGTATTTTTCTATGACAGGTGATGTATTTGTGTGATATATGGAAAAAACGCCTGGCAGCAACAGTTGAGTAGTTACTGGTACATGCAGTTTAAAATTATATAGGGTTTTCATCTCACAACACCAAATGGTGGCTGCAATTTTTAGAGGATTTAGGAAACCTTTTCTGTTGAATAACAGCACTGAGTTGTAGATAGAAAGAGACGACCTCACACAATCAAGGAAGTTATTCTTCGCTCTGAAACATTGGTAACAGGCTTATCTTTCCAGTGTAACATTCTTGCCTTTGCCAGCCTTCTTGCTATGTATATAAAATAGGTATGTAAAAGTCTGTCTTGAAGTGCTCATGGAATTGTGTGGAAACTTTGACAAAAGCTATCATTAAAAAAAAAAAAGAAGTAATTACTAATGTATGTGGCTGGAACAGGTTAATTATGGTAGTAATGAGACAATTTTCATTTAACTATTGTTTTTGAGAGGCAGCAGTTAGAATCATGTAGCTGTGGGCACGTGGCCCAATGTAACTCCCACTGAAGCTGAATTAGATCATGTCAGGCTAATTTTGGAAAGTTGTGACCCTGCTTACTCTCAGTTGTCTTGAACTGCTTTTTCTGGAGAACAGCATCTGATATCAATTTATAATTGAAATGCATTTACTTTGGTTGGGTTGCAGCACCTGATCAGCTAAGTTTGTAGCTGATGTTCAAGCTGGTCTTTAATTTCTGATTTGGCTAATCTAAAAAAACACTCTGTAAATAAGCTTTTCCCTTCATGTGCATTATTCTTTTTGTTTTCAGGTGATTCAGATGTAAAGAGGAAATTACAAACCTTTGCAAGGTGGCAGATCTCAGGTTTTAGAAGATGAGGGTGGGAGTGATCCACATGAGGATTAAAACTTGTACCCTTGAAATAATTGGGAGTCAGTCAGGCACCTACCTCATCCTCCAGTGAGGAGGTTCCATGTCGTTAATGAACCTTCACTATGTTACAAGGCAGGGCAGGAAATAGTAAGACAGTAATTAAGGGCCTTAGTATTTCCTAAAAAAAGAGGTTTACTTTGAGACAGCTAAGCATTTGATGCGAGAGGATGATACTGTGCCTCTGAGGAAGTTGCTTTAGGGCACTGTAGAAAATGAAGTTGCTGAACTGCTGAAGGAGATACAGGTGAATGTGCATGGAGATTTCTTAGTATGTGTCTCTCTTAAAAGAGATTGTATGTGGAGCAGCTGATAGAGGGGGAAAATGAAATGCAGGACTTTTTTTAACAATTCTTTAATATACTGGTTTCATCATGAAATATTTGGATTTTTAGCCAGCTGTCAACAAACATGTGTTTTCCTGAACCTTCAGTTGCCTTTCTGTCTGAAATGTAGTGCTTAGTGGGGTGGTTTTTTTCTGTTTGTTTGGTTACAGGAAATTAATTAACAGCGGAGGGGGCTGTGACACTGGGTACACATTGCTACAAATGCTTTGTGATAAGATTTCAGAAGCGTCTGCTAATTAAGTCTATGTCTTATGTCATTGCAACTGAGGGAAAAGTGATGATGTTGTGGATTAGTGTAGGGGAGAAAGAGTAGAAGTGAAAGCTATTGCAGGAAGCACAGTATTAAAGCAATTGCAGTAGAAGGTTATTTAGAAATTCAGGTGAAAGCCTTAACTTCTGTAGAACCAGTGGAATGTTTTGCAAGTCTCTCTAGATAACTGGTAATACTTGTTGAGTAACTTCAGTTTCCCATTAAAACTGAATCTATCAAAAGCAAAATCTCTTAAAGATTGTTGGTAGCAGCACTTACTGTTTTAACTTCTAAGACATCACAGTCTCCTGAGATTAAATTTGAATCTTTACTGAATTTAAAAGTAAAGCTTTGATGTGAAATTGAAGTCTTGCATATGAAATGTTAGCTGTGAAGGCAAAACCTCCTTAGGCAGAAAACTGTATGTGTACATTTTTTCTCTTACAGAAACATTTAATCAGGAAGATGAAATTAAAGTGTTTTACTTGCACTGACATTGAAATGTTTTGGAAATGTTTTTAAATTTCTGCTATGCACCAAATCCACAAAATGCTGAAAACCATGTTAAAAGAACAAACATGTTTGTTTGAAAAAGCAGTAACATTTCAAATATTATTTTTACAAAAACACCAATAACCTAAACCCCAAACCTTTTTGTTTTTTTCCCTCTTTTATGAGTACATTCCATATTGCTCCGTATTTCAGAGTCCTGTTGGATAGGACACTTGATAGGAAAGGTAACTGCAGGAATTAGTAGTGGGTTGTGACCTGGAGGGCTGAGAGCAAGGATCTTTGCACAGTTCTCTTAAAAATATGCTGGATTCTAAAAAGGGCTTTTTTTGGATGTAAGGTGGAATTTCTTCTGTGTTTTGACAGTTTCATAGTTCAGATCTATGTAGATCTATATTGTTGTAATATAGTGTGTTTGTGTAGTGCTAGAGCTATATTTGCACCTTGTTTCGGAGGGTTAAAAATATTTTTCTTGAGTCCTAAGAGATTTCAACTCTTCAGGTATCTGTGAGCATAACTTTTGGCTTATTCCTTTGACACAGTTGTCTGATCTGCATCTTTGTCATCCTTGAAGTAGCCTGCTTGTTTCTGGTACTCCACAGCGACTATTTTATTCACATTTAAGATCTAAAATAAAGAAAGGAAACACATATTTTTTGTAATGTAATCACTGATTTTGCCACCTTCAGTAATAGTGAAAATGTGCATTTTAAGTTAACCAGTATCTGTAAATAAGTGATACACAGTCTTGTATCATGTGCAGTTCCTGAGGCACTAATTTGCATCTCAGCTGGAAATTACTTGTTTATGTTTTATGCACTTCTAAGAGTTTAAAGATCTGCAAATATCTTTGGGTAATACAAATATAGTAAAGATACTGTTTCCATTTACTGGGAATGCTGAGCACTGTCAGAGTTTTATGTTACTGTATAATACTTTCAATGTCATCATTTGCTGATATATTTTGTGACAGTGTGCATTGGGGCTTTATTGTGAATGCGTTATAGACACAAGGTAAAAGTAGATAAGGCTTCTAAGAATGATAGTCTTTCAGAATGCATTAGTGGAAAGCTGGACTGTAAATAATTAAGGTAGCAGATAAGGGATTGTTTTGCCTCATCTCAAGGCAAAGTGGAGAATAGACAAGGGTGCTATGCTTTGTCTCTATTCCCATGCTGCAATACACATATATGCAATATCATCATTATTCTAAACAAACCCTACACTGCTGCTAATACAAATAATTTGAGAAATAGGAGCTCTCTGGAAGGCAGATTGACGTATCAGAGCGCTTCTGGGTGACATTGTAGTTCGACAGGCTTTCTGATGGTAATAGGCTTCAGCAACTGTTCCTCAAATATTTTAAGGCTGGATACTGTAAATTTTAACATTTCAGTGTGAGTTAAGACTACACCTCTGTGGAAGCATTTCTCCTTTGAAGACTTGTGAATTTTGTTTAGGTAATTCTGCTCAACAAAGTATACTGACTAAATTAGCCAAGATAGTGTACATTGAAGTCATTGCCAAGCAAAATGGAAACAGTGTTTATGTTTTGTGGATGTTCTGCTTGTCTATGTCTCTGTGCTTTTTCAAATGTTTATTTTCACATTGGCTGTGTTGATCTCCCGCTTTCCCTGTCTTGTCATGCTAAAGGCTCCTTGCAGTGAGCTGGAAAGGCAGAAATGGCTGTGCACAGGCTGCTCAGCGACTCCAGCTCCTGACAGAGAGCATTAGCTTCAAAGTCCTGCAGTTGTATCTCCCTGGGCAGCCTGGAGCTGCTGGGCTTGCTGAGAACACTGTTTGTCGGAACCCCCTTTGTCCTGCCATGTTACCCACAGAGCATTCCTCAGGATTTTTAGCATGGCTCTGCTCTGGTTTTCTTGAACGATTTTGCAATGAATGGAGTTAAGATTAAAAGGCACAAGAGCTCTGTGAAGTTTGGTTATAAAAGCACTGCTAGGTGTTGCCAGCTACTACTAATAAATTCCTACCCTGTGCTCAGCACAGTAATAGTCTTTGTCCTCAGACTACTGGCATAGTAAGAGGCAGACTTGGGACTGGAACTGTTAAGCGCAAAACAGAAGATCACTTATAAATATTGGGTTATTTGCTGTTCAGTGCTATTAGGCTCATCTGTGTAGAACAGCGTTTAGATCATGGAAAACCTTTCATGTCTTTTTCTTGCTCCTTAATTAGATGTTTTCAGTAAGCCTCACTTGTTTCTGTCCTATGTGCTAGTTCGCTGACAAAAATCTGATTCTCTGTCATGGCTTTGAAATGGATACAATTAATAAAGAAAGCTTTAGGTTCTTGGCATTTGACTTACTCTTAAAATAGTCTGTTAGCCCAGCCGCTTTGCAGTCTTAACCTGAGTTGCAGCTAAAGCTCAGCACAGTATGCCTCAGAGGAGACAGAAAGTCCAGACAGACACTTAAAATATGTTGGCCCATCAAATCTGGACGTTAATTACGTATCCTTATTGAGCCGTTTTTTGATAATTTTTCTTTATCTGAAAAACAATGTGGTCTGGAAAATCCAATACATTACTTCACATTGATTTATGCCTCCTTTTCTTATGCTATAGCATTCAGTATATATTCAGAGAGGGTACTGTCTGGAGGTAAAATGACCTTTCAATCTGGCATGATCCTAGGAGCTCTAGGTAAATCAAGCGTTTGGTTTTTAACAGTGTGATGTTGTTTCTAAGGACACTTGAATTACTTCTAGACAAAAGAGCCGGAGTTATGAAGGTTAGCTAGCTGCCAAGTGGCTCTGCAGAGCAGAGCTGGTGCAGAGCAGGCTGTGAGTGGAGATGGCAGCACTGCCCCCAAACCAGGGAGCAGAGGCTGCAGGCAGCGCTGTGCTGGGCTGGATCTGGCTTGCAGGTGCTGCAGCCAAAGCCTGAACTGGAGACTGTCTGTGCTTGTCTTTGTGTATATGCACTAGGTGACTCTTCTTTGTGCGATTTGATTTCTTTCACAACTGTGCTGGTGGACCATCTTCTGTCAGGAGTATAAAAAGGATTAGGAGCTACACTTGATAGAAGCTGTGAATTGTCTCTTGCCTTGCATCCTTTTGTTGTATCAGACAAAATCTTTTCATGTGGATGGATATTGGAGGTCAGTGTTTTCAGTTAGTTTTCCTTACAAGGAAAGGATCATGTCCTTATTATTAAAAGAGTGAATGGCAAATTCAGCTAAGTGCCTCAAGTGTTTGGATTGTGACTTGGATTTTGAACTTGTGACTAACTCTGGAATTCTGAATGTGAAGTTTCATAACTGGGCATCCAGCTCCTGACATATGTCATCTTGGCTATGGATACCTCCATTATTTCTGAAGAACTGAAATGTCAAGGTTGTTTTGAAGTTTCCTGAGGTGATCTTTTGGCTTTCTGTCTAACAGAACACATGTGTTTGAAAAATAGAGTTCGTAGAGCATCCGGGGGAGCAAGTACAACCCAGGAAGCATTGTGTCAGTGTGCTCCTGTTCATGTTACTCCTGATTATGTACCAATTGCACGTTTTTTCAAAGCTACAATTTTCAAGAGGCAATAACTCCTATTGTTGCTGTTCAAATGGAAGATGATGGCAGTGTATTCACTAAAATCTTGGTGAGGATTCCTGTGAATGTTATTGTACTTAAACAGGATTTCAAGTTGATACCAAAAGTCTGTTTACATTTGTGTTGGTTGTATAGAGAAGAAAGCTTACTGTGAGTAATAGGTCAGACTAGGGTGTGGTGAGTTCCTGAAAAAGTTATAAGGAGACCTAAATGAAGTTATAAAGAGTAGAGTTCCTCAATCCATAACTACTTCTGTATACCCATACTGAGTATTTCTTTTTGTCTTTTTATTTTATCTTGGTATTTTGTGGTGTTACTCTTCTTAGTCATGCTGCAGTTTTGTTTTCTTTCTGTGGTAGGTTTGAGAATGTTCCTTCCTTCCTTATATATAGAATCAGTTGTTGATGTATACCATTCGCTATTATTATTTTTGCTGGCTTGTATTTAATAAATAAAATGAATGGTGAGGTGTTGCTATGGACACTAATACATGAGCATTAGAGTTGGGACGCCAAGTGTTGTGTCTATTTTTGTGTGTGACAGAGACCTTTTTTCCCTTGTTGCAATTCTCATGAGGACTGAATTTTGTGGTAGGAGATCTGATTTTTTCATGTCAGTTGTTAGAGGTCTGCAGATTTTTGTTGTTGTTTTTTAGCTGCCCTGTTTTCAATATCAGAATAGGTATTGATCTTTCGAAAAACTAAACATCAGATTTATTTAGATAGTCCATACCTTTCTTTCTCAGAAGTCCTGGTTTGTTTATCAGTGTTTTATTTTTGGGATACTAAGATGTTTTATTCTGTAACACATTTCTTAATTTGAAAGAAATCAATATATTAATTGGCCTTAAAATATAACTTAGGTTCACCCTATTTCAGTTTATTTGTGTAGTATACTTCCATGCAGAATCAATTAATGGAATAACATTTGCTGTGTAGATATGTCTAGGGGGGAGAAGTTAGGAATTCAATCTTTAAGGGCAAGGAATGTACTAAAAGAGGGAAGTGTGAAGATTTTCTATTACCTTAGTGGGTTGTTGTTGTTTTTTTTTTTAATTGTGCTTTAGCTTTTTTTCCTCTTATTTTGAAGTAGAAAAATAGAATTGTAATTTTCTGAGAGATCTGAAGAAGGACTTCTTTTTCTAAGACATTAATACCAAGTTGCAGTGAGATAGGAGTTTGTGATCCAGTTCTTTTAAATTCCTTTGAAGATTCCAGTGAGATGGACTCAAATGTTTAATCACTACAATTTTATGCATTTATTTGAAAGGTTGACCCTACAAAGTACTGCATATATGTTTCTTGGCGTTATTATTTCCTAAAAGCTTCTGGAGTACCTGTGAATGATGTTATACAGCTTTTGACTTTGGCCTGGATTTTTGCCTTCCCTCGAACTGGTGGCGTGAGGCTCATTTATACTCTGTTTGCAGGTCTCTAAGTGTTTTCTGAGACTAGCAAAAAATTCCTTGTTTCAGACATTCATGTTGACTTAAAACTATATATAGTTTGAGCAAGGGTGTAAGGTATCCTTGAATCCTATGTAAAAGCACTTCTCACTTTCATAATGCTAGAATGGGAAATACAAGTGTTGGAGCTGTAGCAGTGAAAGTGATTTTTTTTCCCCTTATGCCGAATAAAAATATTTCTTTTTCTCTTATTTCGTCTTCGAGTTGTGGTTCAGTCCCCTGCCTATCGATTTGTTCACAAACTGGATGTGTCTGTCTGAAGAGATACATTGCTGATAGGTGTTCTAGACAGCTGTGGCTGGAGTCACTGCAATCATTTGTGCTTGGTTGTAGTTCTGTTTCTCCTATTAAAGCATTAACCTGCTCTATAAGTAGTGATGCATGTAGAAATAGAACTTTAAACCCCAATAAATTAGTACTGGTGTTCTAAAACAGAAGCATAGTTTTTATGTATGTGTTCCTTTGACCTGGGGGGGTTTACTCTTTAAAAAAACTAAAACCAAAATAATACACACATAAAAACTTCAAAAAGAAGCAAAACCCAAATCCACCCCCTGCTCCCCAATAGAAAAACCAGACAAAATAACCCCCAAGTATGGAGAAAATACCCACATTCACACCAACGTTAAATCCTGACAGGGCAGACATTCAAACTGCAGCAAATACAAATCGGTTGTATTCAAACTGTGGTTCTGTTTTTCTCCATTTGCTCTCTGAGGATATAATTGCAGTGACTAAGGCAAAATGGATGATGCTGAGCCGCAGTGAATTGCACTGGGTGGCGTTCTTCCTTTGGATGCAGACACTGCTGCTCCACAGTGCCATGGGAAAGCAGAGAGAACATGGTGAAAACTTCCTGCAAATTAAAGCATGGAAAGCCAGAGAAATCAGTGACAGATGAATATTCAGAAAACATTTTAACTGTTTCTCTGAGGAGTTTTTACCGAGTCTGAAGAGTGCCCTGAGTTTCTCTGCCTTTGCCAGCAGTGTCAGCAGACGGATGCCGCGCTCGCTCGTTACGCGCAGGTGAGGCTGGGGTTCGGGTGAGCAGAGCGCTGCTCGCCCCTGCGCCACACGCTCCCAGCTGCTGAGCCGTTCATAGCATCTCCGGAGCAGCTAAAACTGGGGAGGGGTGAAATAAGTACAGGCTGCGGCCCAGGAGCGCTGCTCACCTCTGAGCGCTGTGCCAGGCGCTCTGGGGGTGCTGTGCCCAGGTCCCGCCAGCACCGCTGGCACTGGCACAGGGACACAGAGCCAAGGGACGTGTAGGCTGGCCCTGCCCAGCTTTGGAGGGTTAAATAGGAGACTTCTGGCACTAAGAGAACAGTTAGGGCAGTGGGAGGGAGTGCATCAAGGAAAAGGTTTGAAACTAATTTGAGATTTCAGTGTATAGCTCAAGTGCGCTAGCATTACTTTCCCTTTTTTTTTTCTACAATTAAATATTATTTTCAGAAAGGTTAGTTGGTTTGGGTTTGGGGGGGGCTTTTTTTTTTTTTTGTGGTTTTGTTTTTATTATTTCAATTAAAACTGAAAACATCAAGCTCTGTGGTGGGGTGAAAATTCTCATAATAGTCTTGGAGTGTTAGCTGTGATGAAGACAATAATAATGAAATATTGCTAATGGAAAGAAAACTCATTAATTGTGAATCCTTGATTTCACTAGATATTACAGAACAGACCAAGTGAAATAAGGTACTAAAGATAACAGTCTGAACAGGTTCTCCCAACTCTGCTGAGCATGATCCTACACTGAGCTGGTGTGTAATATTATAATCTATAGTAGACTACTCAGAGCAGGGAGTGGTGGTGAACACAGTCCTACATTTAAGAAGACTCTGGCTGTGTGGTCACTGTGCCATGATTGCTGTGGAACAGAAGTTTCCTGTTGTATAAGGGGGCACAGCACTAAATATTTGATGAACTGAGATCATGTGTCACCTAAATGTTCATCAAAGGCATGTTCATTTTATGCCTGAACACTTACATGTGAGTTTATGAGTGAGTTGGTAGGTGGACATAAACAGCTAAATTTAGACCTTTTTCTAGTTTTTTTCTACCTGTATAAGAATTGAAATTACCACTTTTTAGGCATTTATAGTGCTTAAGCCAAACCTGATGAGTAGTCTAGCACATCTGATGCCAGAAGTGTGACATGAATTACTTCCACTACCTTAATGTCTTTGTAATCACTGTAATGGGTTATTCCCAAAAGTGCTATTGGCACAATGCCGGCCTGTGTTATGATAGAGCCTTTGAAATGAGACTGGGAGGCAGGCTTTTCCATTCTTTCTAGATGGTTATGGAATGAAACAGTTACCCGGTGGGTGCAGGTTTTTCTGAGAAGTAAATATGTTCTTGCAAATGCCATCAGCTTCCACCTGTAATGGAGCTATGTTTTGATTGTTTGATAGAAATGTGGTCAAGTACTTGACAACTTCATATATTTTTGCAGTGAACTGGGCTCCTGGCAGACCTTTCCAGGTCTTGAAACCTTTCAGGAAATGGCAGTTTAGAAAGAAAAATAGAAAATGTGTTGTGTAAGCATCATGGAACTCACGGAACACTTGGATTTCCTTTTTTAAAGGATAGATTAGGAACCAGAACTTTTGTCTAAAACAATAATAGGACAATACCTGCTCGGAAGCATAACTGGTGTGATTACCTGTGAGTTGTTAGAAGAAATAAGCAAGGAAAACAAGGAAAAAAACCCCTAACTACGAAAACATAGTTAGGGCTGAAAACATGAAGTTGATTTGCAATCATAAATCCTCATTTTTGTCCCAGTTAGGCATTTTCACTTTGATGAAGCTTATAGAGTTGCATATGCCTAAATCTAGACTAATGATTGAGGGTGTCTTAAATTTTGAGTGACCAAACAAGGATGTGTTCGAAGTGTCTTCAGTGAAGTGTAGAAATGCTTTGATGGTGACCAGTTGGGAACCAGAAGAACCATTTGAAAACCTTGCCTGTGACTGCATATATTTTGTGATGTGTTAAATCAGAACACCTGTCAGAAAGGAATCTGTCTGAAGTTTAATTTTGGGATTTGTTTTGTTTTGCAAAAAAAGATTTCTACTTGCTTAATGGGACTTGAGGTTTTTGCCTTTCATTTAATAGGATTTCGTGGTACGGTCAGGATTTGAGTAAATTAGATTGACGGAAGACTTCTTTATATTCATTTTTTTGAAAGGCTCCATTTTCCATTCTAATTTCTACAGTATCTGTGTCTTGTGAAGGTACCAGTTTTAGACTTACAGTTTAATTGTACAGTATCATTAAAACAGCTGAAACCAATACTCAGGGCTGTGACCAGTTCAGGGATTGATTTAAGCAAGTTTTTATTACATGGAAAATATGTTTAAAGTAGAAGAGTTGCAGAAGCCATATCATTCAATATGTAAGTTTTATTCGGTCTGTGAAATTCATCTAGCAATCATGCAGATTCCAACATCGTTTGCAAGTAATTTCCATAGGATTATGAAATGTCTCCTCGTGACCTATTCAGATTTGTGTTGAAATATTTATTCCTTGTTTGAAACAAGTTTGTTACTGTAGGGCAGACAGAACATGTTATACAAGTGAAGTCAGCTGTAACATGAATTGATAGCTTTGATGCCAGTCTTTGTACTTGATTGATGTATATTTATTTTGGCAGGGATGTTGCCTTAGATATGGCCCTTCCTCCCCTCCCATGGTCTCCCTCTTGGCTTCGTAGCCCGCTCCCAGCTCAGCACAGCCGTGGTTGTGCAGCACAGCTGTTGGGCACCACTGGGCTGGAGCAGCACCTGGGAGTAGGAGGCAAGGGATGCCTGAGCTGGCGCTTGCGCTGCGAGAGCTGAACATCAAACGATGTCTGTATTTCATCTGAAATCAAGTACTTAGATCTCTAGAGGGATTTTGCATAAGTGCAAACTAAGGATTACTATTTATCGTTATTGCCTTTTTCATCTTCATGCTATTTTAAAGTAATCAGAATAACCTTTGAAGTTAGGGGAGGTAGTTTTCCCCATTATATAACTAGCTAACATAAAGCACTAAGAAGCAAAGTAACCTACCTAAGATCAGGCTGTTCTGTGTCAGAGCCAAAAATACAATCTGAGTTTCTCTTCGTTTTATATTTCACGTTCTGGAAAATTTTTCTTTCCTTTAGGAAAAGAAAATGCATTTACACATATCCTAATGCGCCCTCATACAAGATGCATTTTTTTGTTTGAGGGAGGTCACTCCATCTGGTGCCTTGGAAACAGAAGCTGTGTGTCAGAGCAGACTATTGATTTTGCGGGGGTCCTGGTGAGGTTAAAGCCTTTCTCCTCTCTGGGCCTCTCACTGTGTCAGCTCCTGCTCTGCCGCTGCCTCTCCTCCTCACGGGTCTTGTCAGGTTCCCACAGCCTTTTCTGTCCTTTATTTCTTTCTGCTCAAGGATGTCCCCAAGTAGCTGCATCTCATATCTGTAGAAGTAACTTTGAGAGAGATGTTCTTCCTGCCGGGAAACCATCTGAATCTCCGTTTAAGCAAGGCCAGCAGAGGGAAATAGCCCTTGCTGAGGCCTCTCAGCTGGGAAGGAGAGGGGGCTTTCAGCCGGAACCAGGAGAGGTTCAGCTGCTCGGTCGCCCTTCTCTGCTCTCTGGCACGGACACAGGGGCGAGCAGTGTCCTCAGTGATGGCCTGTGCTGGATGGGACCCGGTGAGGAGCAGGAGTGGGGCTCTGAGACTGATGCAGACTGAGTGAGAGTGCCGACGGTCCTGAGGAAGAGGAGATGCTGTTCGCTGCGTTCCTCAGTCACCCTGGAGCGAGACAGGAGGGGGAATTCTGTCTGGTCCCAACTTTCTGCTTCATTGCTCAGTTCCTCCTAATAACCGTTTCATCTGGGAAGTACCTGGTAAGACCAACCAGTACAATGTTAGAGCGTGGAGAAATGTAATGATTATTTTCATCTGAAAATTATGGAAGATTTCTAAAATATTTTTGAAGTCCTAGAAAAAGCATTTGCTAAAGTTAGAAATTATATGGCTACGTAGAGAAGATGATTGGGAGAGTAGGTAGGATTAATGGGAAAATGGGAAATGTACATTCATGTTACTTTCTCCTTCTAAACCATGACAGCAAGAGCTAGAGCAGATGTGTGTAGCTTTTGGAATACTACAGGCATTGTCTGAATTTGCATTAGCTGGGCAAACGCAATCTTTTACTAACTGTGAATGTTTCTAAAATATCAGACAGGTTTAACTCACAACTCTGTAGTGTAGGCCTTCAAATTTAAAATCACAAAACGTGTTATGTACAAGAATGTGCGCTATACAGAGTTGTTCTAGAAGTGTAGAAATACGTTCTTGAATTAAAGAGAGTAGGAAAAGTTTTATTACTAAAATACTTGCTACACTTGAGGATTACACTTGAGGATTACAATATTAAGCTGATTTAGGGTATTACATCTGAAATGCTAGGACATAAACCGAACATGTAATGAAAGGTTTTGTTAGAACTTGTTCTTACCCTGTTTGTATTGATCTTGGGCTTCTACTTGAAACACGCCTAAAATTGTTCTATAATTCAGATTTCATTGCACACTTAGGGAAATGTTTTGGAATAAACACCCAGTACCCAGGACAGTACAATCACGTCCTGTAAATCAGTTCATTCTTCATTACCTGTTGCTAAGGTTGACAAGAAAAAAAACCTATTCCTGAAAGTCAGTGAGAGGTGTGCAGCTCTCGTGAGAGGACACGAGTGCCGTGTGTTCCTGCCCACGCGGGAGCAGCCCCGCATCTCTGTGCCGTGGCTGTGAACAGAGGCGCTGCCACTCCCTGAGGTGTGCCAGAGGAGCCTGCTGGGACAGGCCCAGACGTCCCACACTGCCTGGGCTTGGCTCGCCTTCCCGCCGAGGCCATGGCTGGCAAGGGGCGCCTGGGTTTCTGCAGGAGCGAGGGCAGTGTGGCTGTCTGGTAGACAGCATTCCCGAGCTTCAGCGCTCTTGAAGACATGAAAAATGCAGCACATGGGATCAGAGCTGCCTTTTATGAAGGATCTGAGGAGTTGGCTGTTAGCTCACCCATACGAAAACAGGAGTTTCAGTGTTTTGATGTAATTTTTTTGGCTCTGTTTTTAGTGCCTGGGAATATTACAGACGTGGAATATGTAGTTATTGAGCCTATTGGAATTAAATTAACTTCAAATATCTTTAAAGAGGCTTTCTGAAGCACTCATTTTTTTCCATTGCAGCACATGTAGTTTTTGATCCAGTGCATTACAGAGGCTGGAAGTGTGCCATTATGTTAAAGCTGGTGTTACCATTCGGTTTGATAAGCAGGAAGTCCTAGTGGTCCAACGTGAATATGAGGGGATAATGTAAATGTTGTTTCCAACTTTTTTAATAAAATTTTTTTTCTGACTTTTATTTCAATATGGAAGATATCCCCAGTATGTTGTTAAGTGCTCAAATTAGCTTTCCATTTAGCTTGAAGGTAAGGTTGAGGTGTACTCAAAAACAGTTTGACTATAAAAGCAAGATACTTCTTTTATCTCTGTAGTAATCAAATATTTATTGGTACATAGGGAGCTTCAGAAAGAATAACCCAGTTTTAGTTTTGTGTTAGGATTGCTATTTATTTTACATAAATCATGATTAATCGATACATCATGATTATGTGGTTCTATTCAGTAGTGTTAGAAATTATACTGAAGATGCCTGAACTCCCAGAAAAAAAGGCAGAAAGAAAAGTTTTGTTGGGTTTTTACAAACTCATTAATTTCTTCTGCACACATGTGACAAGCTGCTAATTCACCTCTGTGTATCTAGTCATCAAGGAAAGAGCAGTTAGGGATTTCATAACCCACTCTCCTGCCAAAGACATTACCACTCATGCTTCATTTTTGAATTTCATGTATCACTGCAACCTTCAGCATTCAAAATGAACAAAAAAGACCAATCTGAATGTCCCAGCCTGGCTCCAGATTGGGTGTTTGGTGGCAGCCAGTACGCCAGAGAAGGACAGAAGAGGGGAGTTCTGTTGAAGGGATTCTATCTCTGGGACTGCCTGGCTGCAGGGACAGTGAGGGAGTCCTCCTTTTGGAGACAAAGCTCAAATCCAAATTGCATTTTCCAGCAGCAGATTTTTGAAGAGAGATCTGCCCACTGAAACTCTGTCATCACGGATGACTGACTTCTAGCTATAGCAGGATTCCTCTGGAGCACATTATGGGAAATAAATTTTACAGCCCAAGCTGTATGATGTTTTGAGGCATTCACTGAGAAGGCAGATGGGATCTGTGATGCATGAGTGCCAGGTTTTGATGTTACTGCAAGTCTCATGAGAGACTGGTGCTTTCTGACAATCCAGGTTCCACTCAGTGATGCGATTATGTGAAAAGTGCATTAAAATTTTAGCTTTCCTGATGTGGAGAAAAATATGAAAAGATGTGTCATAAAGCACAGCTTATGACAATAAATATATAAAATTTTATATAAAAGGTTAAAATCAGTCAAATATGATGGTGCTGAGTGCAAAGTGGAAACATACTGGTGACTGTTTAAATCTTTCTTCAAACACTGGAATGATTGGAAGCAAGTGCAAATTATCTGTTTCATCTAAGCCAATAGACTAGAAACCAGAGACTTGCTGTTAAGTCCAGGGAAAACATCCATTTTCACTTATGAAAGAAAATTGCCTTAGGGTTATGGATTGGCAGTATTATTCTGTGAAAGAATGTTGCACCATCTCCCACAAAAAATGCAGTTCCCATTGTGTTTTCCATCTGCGTGTGCACTGTGCTCAGTCCTCTTCCATGGAAGTTATCTTGCTAACTTCATTGTGCCTTCAAGTGCCTCCAAAAATTTTATGTGAAAGAGTGGTTCCTTACCTTAGCTTTGGTTTAAGTATTGAAGATGGTCATGTTGATAACATTTTGTAGTCCTACTACAAAATTTGGACATGGATCTTAATTTTATTAATGATTTGCCAAATGCTTACAGAATAGTGCAACCTTACCTCTTTTACATGGGTTCATAGAACAGAATTAGGGTAATAGTTGTTTTAAAGCATGCACCTATAAAAGCTTAGGTCAGCAGCAGAAGTTGTTAGGAAATGCTATTATTTCCTTTCATCATTCTCAGCTATATACAGATTTAATAGAAAATTTAGAACAGCTCCTGCTGGAGTTCATTGTAAATGTCTGTAGACCATAATTTAAAGGTATTCCATCCTTGTAGCTCCAGCTTAACTAAAAATATAGGCTTAAATGCTTTTAATTAAATCAGTGTAGATGGGATTCTTGTTTTCATTATAAGATAATCTGACCTATGTCCCTGGTATCTAAAAGGCTAACGTACTTTCTGTTTAAATTCTCTACTTATTTTTTTCCTTACATGTTTTGTTCCCTGCACTGAATGAATTTAGGATTTACATAAAATAGTTTGGGCTGTTCTAGCATAGTGTTTATATCAGAGGCTTTCTTGTCATTTGCTGTAATGTTATGAAGACTGTACTCTCTTGCTGCAGGACAGTGGATCAGGAACGAAGCAGTGGTCACTTGGACCACTGGAAATGGAAAGTAATGTTGATTATTGTCCAGAAATGAGGAGAGGAAAAAAGACCTTAGGAGATGTTTTGGTTTGGTTGGAATGTGCTGCTAGAACGCAGTAAGGGATGCATATTTTACTAGTTGTGGAGAACAAGCTTTGTGCAGACAAAACAGATAAACATTATGATTGAGGTCTGTGGGCCCTTGGAAAAGATTGCTAATTGTATATTTTTTCAAAGGACTGAGATCTTATTGCTGCCATGAAAGTTGTGCAGGGCTACTGTGAAAAGAAATGTGACTTTAAAAGCAAGTTGAATTAAATACACTTGAAAGGCTTCTTTCTGATCTACAGAGCATATTTGCAGTTATCTGCAGCTGAAAGCCACATTGCCCCCACACTGCAGCCTTCCATCTCACGCTGCGTTGGTGACAGAACCGAAAGCTTTCCCTCTGCCTTCTGATCTCATCCTCGATGTCACTGAGATTCCTTAATGGAAGAGCAACTTCTGCACCAGATTGGCTATGAACATATTGAATCTATCACATCAAAGAAATAGTTGTAGGATGGCGTGAAGACTCTGCTTCTTTTTAAAGTGATCTGTATGGGCAGATCTTTTGAATCCCTGTGTAATTTTACTGCCTTTGATCATAGTCCATACAGCTGTAGTTGTTTTGAAGAATCAGATGTTACTGTTGTGC
>WAAG01001021.1:0-10258 GCA_013390105.1 Tichodroma muraria
ACAGTTCCTAATCACATGACAATCCTAATCCCATGCTAATATGATATAAATCATTGATGGAATGATTTGCTGAGACAACTGTCAATCGCAGGTGCTTTTTCTCTCTGAGCAAAATGCAATTAGTATATGTACACAAGAAAAAATCCAAATGTAAGAGTTGGAGAGATGGCCGCTTTTCAAGGGTATTTACATTCTCCTTAATGGAGGAATTTTTTCATATGCTCATGAATGTGATCCAGTCTGAAACGTTATCTTTTATCTGTAGCAATATTTCTGTGTTCTACCACCCTCGTGTAAAATTGGCAATTGCCCCAAAGAGCATTTAATCAAGAAACCACAGTTTTAAATGAAGCTTTGCATCTGAAGAAAGATCTTCACAAATTGCTTGAAGGTCAGAGTAGGAGTTGGCCCCTACTTTGCAGGCTTGTGAGAACATGATGCCAGCAGGCTCTAGGAGCAGTAAGAACAGTGGTTGTGCAGTTTGAAGATGCAAATGGATATAAACACACAAACATTGCACATAAGGAAAACTTTCTCCTTGGGCAACGTGATGCCAGAACCGCTGTCATTAGCAGATGTTGTTCCCTGTGACTCTCTCCCAACTCACAGTCACCACAGTGAGGCCTCATCACCAGATCCCTGTCACCTCCATACCCAACAGAGCCACATATTAATGCACCCAAATTAGACTGCCCTGCATGATCTTTAGTTCTTTACAAGACAGGGTTGGGTTTTTCACTTCCCTTCTCAGTGAACATTCACCTAGACAGCAACAATTTTCATGTCAAACCAAGGAAACAGTTGCCAAAGCGGACATCACCAGGGATGGCATTGCTAAATAAGACTGAATGCTTCACAAGCATAGGCGCCAGTGTAATCTCATCACAAATTATCTTAATTGAAAGCAGAATAGACTCCTCCTGAACAGTCAATTAGTTGCTCTTACCTGATCTGTTAGGAAAGTACCTGGCTGTGGTGTCTCCCAGTGTTGGGACAATGAAGGAAGTGAAGGAAGGGGTATTTTGGGCAGTACATGGGTTATCTGAATTTACAAATCACGCAGGAATGAGTTTCTTGAGGAGACCACTAAGAAGCACTATGAAGGTTCCCAGACAAAGGTCATAAGTGGTCTTTCCACCAGTCTGGTGAGTTCCCACAAGAGTGTCTGTATTCCACCTGGGTCTGGAAGACATATGGCCATGAGGTTGTGAAATATGCCCTAAGTAACACCTTTGGAGAAGCGTTGGAGTGGCTTTTCCGGGCTGTGCTGACAGGGTGAGACTAATGGGCTTTTCAGAGCATAGCACAGGAGTGGTCCCTCAGATGTCAGGCAGAGGGGAGCATAGACCTAGGCTTCCTTCCAGAATAGATAAGGACATGCAGGGTTAGGGATGAGAGAACGCTACATGTGGCACCCTGGGGGGACTGCAGAGCAACCTGCACCCTCTGCAGACACAGGTCTCCACTGTTCAGGTCACATTCACAATGCTCCTCAGTGAAGCTTCTGGAGCAATGTCAAAGTGCTATCAGGGAGCTTAGGGAAAATACCATTGTGTCAAAACTACAGTGCCAAGCTTTCTGCAAAGCCCAGGTGCTCCTCAGAAATGGAGGAGCTACAAGATAGCATGTTTAAGGATTTCTTTTCTTCTTTCCCAATGTCCTGGATACCTGAAAAATCCCTCCTGACTCCTGGCTTTTCTTGCAGGAGTCTTGGAACATCCCACATGGCAACAGGGAAGCCAACAAGGGATGCCTTTCTCTACAGTGTCTAAGACCAGAGCTGGACGCCTTACACACATCAAACAAGGGTCACTGAATCAGAGGAAACTCATCCTGGCTCACCAGAGAGATGGTTTGGGATCATTCCTATAAGCATTATCCTTGGTCACAGGAAGGACAGAGGGAGTCGGTAACTGCGGAGAAAGCTCTTGCTGGAGCAGGACATTTGACCACCATTGGTAGCTATCAGTAAATATCTGGTTCCTCAGATGCTGTGCGGTGAGAAGAGGCACGGCCACTGCTTAACAGAGCAGTAACTCTGTAGAAGGGGCGTCTTGGAGGCCTGGACACTGTGCAGATGCTCTTGAGTGCTGGGTAGTTCCTGAAGACTAATGAATTAGTCATCTGTTCTGCTTTGTGCCTCCAGGCACTACAGTGATAGTGCTACAGTGGGGTTGTATCTCCTTAAACTGCTGTTGTGATCATAGGCATCAATGAAGGTGTTAGAATGGAGAGGAGAATATTGTCAAGGAACTGCATGAGTAGAGGACAAGGATGTGGAGGCAGTCAGGAGTGCAGCAGGAGCAGACACAGCTGTCCAAAAGCTTGGAGCCCCCAAGGCACATTCACACAGTGGCAGAGCACAGGCGGACAATTACACTCCCCCCCGAAAAAGCTTCATCTGCTGTTTGGTGTTTTTACTAGAAGTCCATTGTCATGTCTCAGCAAATCGTGGGCTGTGCCTCATCAAGGGAAAAATGTGTTTCTTCCTCCTTTCTTATTTTGATGTATTTCACTTCCATATAATGTCCAGAGGGATAATTTAGCGTGTTCAAACGCCTTATTGAGGAAGGACTGCATTGTTCTTCCAGCCTTTGCGTCGCATCGGAATGTGCCTCTTCCTGAGCGCCCCTGCGCATGGCCAGCCCATGATAAAGCCGAGGCTGCTTTTCTCTCATTGTTCCTCCTTGCCTTCGGCTTTCTCTTCCCAGCTTCATTTGTCCGAATACTAATTCGTGTTTATAACAAGAAGTGGTTCCCGCACCTCCCCTTTGTTGCTTAATTGAAGGGAAACTGAGCAACAGGTGGATCTCAGGAAATATCATTAGTCTCTTTCAATTGTTTTTGGCACTTCTTTGAAAGAAAAGTTCAGCTCAATGCAACTGGCTGTTCGTTGTTTCCAGGCTAATTACTGCGGGACCCAAATGAGGAACATATTTGAACAAGTTTAATTTAAAGAAGGTGAGCTGCTCATCCAGCTTGGTATTATTTACAGGCTTAGAGTTGCACAAGTTAAGGACTTTGATAAGCTGTGTCTTATGACCAAACCTCTAAAGAAAAATAAATCCCTTGAGTATTGCATAACGTAGAAGTACCATTGGTGCACAGAAACACAGCCAGCCACAGCCCAGTGTGTTCATGTTTATGTAAGGGCTTCCTTTTAGCCTATTCTTTTGTTCATAGAGAATAGAAACAGTGTACAAGGACAAAAGTATTGTTGTATGTTTGATTTTGAGAGGTGCTTGCCAGTGGAGCCTGTAACTGGAAAAAGGAAAGCTTAACCAGGGAGACTTCTTCCTCTGCTCCTTGGCTCACAAATCTGAAAAGTCACAGACAAGGGGGAAGGATGCTAAAGAAAACAAGCAGCATGATCCTTCAGCATGTGGTTTTAGCCCAGCAATTCCCAGTAGGACAAAAGAGGCAAGATCTCACAGTGTGCTCCTTCTATCCCTTTGTAGACAGAGCTCCGATTTCTGCTATTTTTAAAACCAGAACCCTGGGGGAATATTTCACCATTGAAAATCAGCCAAACGCATTAACGAAGTCCTCCACCTGTTACAAAAATGCAGGCAAAGGGCTGAATGATGGCAGCTCTCACTTGATGGTCAGCAATCGGGCTATCTTGCATGTGATATACCGTGATTTTTGACCAGATGAAAATCTTGCCATCTGCTTTGTATTTCGAGGCTTGAACAATTTGGCAAGTCAGAGGAAAAGAAGAGAGATGATAACATCTTCTTTAATTTCAAGGGTAATTAAAGAGGATGGTAGGTACACAGAACCTAAGAATGCAAAAAGTAATTTAAATGCAACTGGCTTAGTGTTACTGAGCTCTCACCATTGTCAGAAATGTAACTGCTTCTTGTTTCTTTCCACTGAGAAACTGGGAAGCTCAGCATAGAAATCTGACATGCAATGTGTCATGGGCTGTTTGGAGCAGGAGTAATCAGTGGGTGTTGACAGCAGTAGGGCAAGAAGTGGTACAGTAAAAACACACACACACACAACTACAAAAGCTGGGAAAGCCAAGGACAGTGAAATCATGATTCATGATAGAAATGAAACATCATTTCTATGCAAGTAGAAAAGCCCTGGCTTTTCAGCAATGCCTTTATGGATTTATAACTGTAAATACCCCCTTTTATAAAGGATGTATTTAGGAAGCAAAACGGTTCCCTTTTTGTGAGTGATCTATTTTACAGGGCTTAAAAATATGTCAAGGTTTGCTGCAGTAAATCCTACTCATGCTGTAACTGAGTAATGTAAGCAACTTGGGTTGCCTTTTAAACAATTCCCAGTGTGTGGCATGGCCAGTGCAGTTTGAAATGCCTCTGTCTATCTAAACAGAAACAGATGTTTGAACAGCAGAGCTGTGCAGAAGTAATTCTTCAAACAGTAGATTAAAACATCTGTCAGGACCATTGGATGGGACCAGACAAGCAGCAGCAGCGTCAGCTGGGACTGCCAGTCACTTCTACCTTCCCCTGGAGGTGGAAGGCAAAGGATGGGGGAATTCTGTCTGGTCTTTGCATGTGACACCCTCTTATTTTGCCATGTTTCTCCAGCGATTCAGAAGATTACAGGCCCGGCTGTGCCGAAAAGCTCACAACCTCTCTCAGCATTGCCTAATGTAACAGAGATCTTCTAGGTTTTCACTTTTCCTGTTAGTGTCTTTTTCTGCCACTGCTGGCAGTCAGTATGAAAGCTGTGAAGTGTTGGTGACATGCCAGGTTACAGAATTTTGTAGTTATTTCCATCTGTCCTTCATGCTTCAGCATTTGACCAGTTAAGTGGCATTGCAAGCAAATTCTTCAGGCCTCATTGGGTCAAATAGATGACAGCCGAATAATCTCCTGCAACTTGCCTGCAGGAGCTGTGCCACAGGCAGTGTATTCACTTCCAGCTGAGCAACAGGCCAAACCAAACCCTTGGATTAACACCTCTTTTGCACTCACCCCCACTCCAAAATTAGAGCCAAGAAAATGATACAAAGTCAAAAAACTGTTCCAAAGTTTTTGGTCAAAGCTCTGAATCCTAACAGCCCCTGAAGAATACCATTTTTACAGTCTGGATCTGAAATCTTAGTCTTGAATCCGCCCTCTGTTTCCAGCCCAGATTTATTCTTACTTCTTGCTTTAGCATCCAGAGGAATAAGCAAGAACAGCCCTACCCTCCGGACTGCTCATTTTGGGGTGGAGCTGCTATGGCTGCACTCCCAGCACCTTCCTCTTTTGAGCATGCTCCTGCTGTGAACGCCTGAATCAAGGTCTGGGCTAGGTCTGACACCCTGGCTGCTCAGGTGTTCCTGGGAAGACCCTCACCACCATGAGGTGCCCATGCTGGGGCAGGCAGCACAGAGTCCCCTGTGAAACTGGTGGAGCTCTCCCTTCCCCACACACAAGTTGCTCTCCTGTGTCATTTGTCCCCAGCAGCCATTAATTGTGGGCTGTAGCGGCAACAGATTACCTCACGACAGCCTGGCAGATGTGCTCTTGCTGAATAAATAAACTCATTTATACGGCTGTAATGACTGTTGCTTCTGTGCTCTCATCATGAAAACTCCAGCCTATCTACAGCAGTTTATAAACAAAGCTGCTTTCCCTTTATGGAAAAGCAATTTGTGGCTGAGGAGCCTCAGCAGTGACTCGTGCCAAAGAGAGCTGAGGCCATTTCTCAGGGAACAGGTGTCTGCATCATTAAAGCCACCACCCCCCCCAGCATTAATTGCCATCCCTGTTGGCACACTGAGAAAAGAAATTGGGGTTTGTCTGGGCCATGAAGATCAGCTTCCCGACTCCCTCCTTCAAGGTAGCTACTCTGCCTGCGGCACTGCTGAGGCAGGGAGAAAGCTCAAGTGCCGTGTGGTGGACGGACTCACTCTCTGGTGGTGGGGGCAGGGAGCACCAGGAAACTGGCACAGACTGGTGAAACAAAAGCATTCATGGGGAGAGAGAAGGAAACTGTTTATTAGATGGAGCAAGTTCATCAACTTACCCCTTCCCCTCTCTATTTATTTTAACTGTCTCCTTGCTTCATCTCTTCTTCTGTGTTTCTTCCCTTGCTTCCTTCCATGCTACATTACTATTGAAGAAAGGAAAAGAAGCCTCACCTTGTAGTTTCTTAGGCTACTTGCAGCTTTAGAGCAACAAACTGCAACTAAAAAAAACACCGTGCCTCAAAACACAGCAAAGCACAGGCGTGCACCCTGCAGAAATAGAGGGCTGCTGAGCAAAATTCTCAGTTAGGTGGGACAGTCTCTCATCCATCTGAATCGCTGGAGGTGACCCCATCTGTCCCAACTGGGTACTTTCCTCCACCTCTGTGGCCCAAGTAGCCACGTTAGCCATGAGCACAGAGATAAGAGAGAAACTTGAATGACTGGCACATCTTCCCTGCAGACGGCCGTGATTAGCACCACACACGCGGTGCCCCGGGGAGGAGAGCCATGCCGCAGGACCGCTGTGTGGTTGCAGTGACTTCACCCTGCTAATTATGGCAAGGCAGAAACATGCTGGCAGCATTTAGGGGTTTAGGTTATAGCCACACTACAAAGTAAACAGGCCATGAGCGACGTTTTCGTCTGTAACCAAAGACAGACCGAAAGCATGACTGTCTTAGTTAAATGCACTGGTAGCCTTGAGTTAGGGGATTTGGGGCGTGGATAGGAGCTGGGTTAAAGTAAGCCAGGGTTCGTCCTGAAATATGGATCTCCAAGAGGATGCACTTCTCTCTGAGCAAGATTATTTTCAAATCCCCATTAAGCCACAAAAACAAATGTTTTCACAAGCAGTCAGGATATTGCTGCTCCAACAAACTCAGCCATGAGCGAAGGCCTGGGGAGCATGACTGTGAAGATAAGGGAGCAGCAAGAAACATTTCCAGGGCTGGAGCTAAGACAGCCATCCTCAGCAGCTGCTGGCCATTCGTCTGCCTTACACTGCCCATGTCCCCACAGTCCCTGCAGGTCATTAGCAGGGCACTGCTGTTTGTCAGCCCAGCTCTGTGCAGTGGCTGCTCAGAGGAGCTCCTGTCCAGCTCTGCTCACACAAAACAGCGTAGGGCTGGGGCTCGCCACCTCCTCCCTGCCCTCGCCGGCAGCCAGGGCTGGCACCTGCCATGCCTATGGTGGGCATCTGTGCAGCTGCCTAAAGCATCAGGGATAATTGCCTCCTTCTCTCCACGGATTATCTTTAGAGCCAGGCAGCAGTGACAGGGCGAACACCACCATGGGTTTGCAACAAGCCCAACAGCACCAACATGCACCCACCCAGGGCAAGGTTGCCCCAAGCCTCTTTTCCACCTCTTTGACATTGCTGAGGGGGACAGAGAAAAAGAGTCAGGGACTGGAACAGTTTTTAGGGACAAACCCAGGAAGCAGTATTTTGCCTTCCATTAACTCTGCTGCTTTTACTCTCTGCATGGTTAATTACAAATCAGTTTAATTGTTCTCTCTCTTGATAACTTTCTAATCTCTCAGAGACTTGCTGCACAGCAGGCTTTAAGGTTATATCTTATCACTTCTCTTTCCATTAACCCCACTGTATTGGTCTGTGGTCTGCTTCCTCCCTTTCTCCCCAGAACGTTAACAATTAAATTGATTAAAACCAACTTCAGCAATGGCTCTGTTGAGAACCTTCCCTCTGCTCCCTGCCAGCCACAATGGCTGTCACACTGTCGGGTCACAAGCAGCGACTTCTCTGCTGCCCATACATCCCCTCCCCATTACACCACCAAGCAAGGCAGAAAAATTGTGCACTGACGCATGACTGTGCAGAGAAGTGAGGGAGAGGAATGAAAAAATCACTCCGAGGAATGTGAATAAAAAAATTAAAAAAGGAAACAAACCCTGGCAAGCTGCAAGTCTTAAAAAAAAAAAACAAAAACAACAACCCAAGTCTGCCAGGAATTCAATCTTGGATGCCTTCTTACTGTCAGCACTGACCAGCATTTTCCCATCACCTCTCCCTTTCTGATCAGACCACTCGGTGTAGTATTAAGTGCAGCTGTCTTTTTTGCTGCTGTTACATCTCTGGACGCTGGATGTAACACAGGGGTTGGAGGAAAGTGGTTTAATCATTCTCTTATCTTTCCTGGGTTGCAACATGCAACAGCATGCAGGTCACACATTCAGGATATAGAGGATCTGGGAACCCTGCAAATGCTTCCAGGTATAGTCTGTTCTGCCTCTGACTATCTCTTGCAACAAATTCTATTGGCTTGATGTAAGAAAGATTGTTTCTTTACAAAAGCAAACAATGCTGAGTTCTCACCCAATGCCCTCAAATCAAGAATCAAATCACTGCTCATTGTTCTGGAGGTCCCCGTAGCTCACTGACTGTGCTCCATACTTAAATCTGAATGTAGTTTAGTATTCTGAACTTAAATTTCAAGTCTACTAAAAATCCTTCTTTCAAAACTTAATCCATGGCAACATTTCTTCCTTGGAAGACCTGGTTGGTTCCTGGGTCTCTGTCACAGGGACAGAGAAATCAGGTACACTAGAAGTACAGTGTTTCAGAAATTTTCTGGTACAACTGTTTGAACAGAATTTTTTTCTGGCTTATGCTTTTGTGTCTGATATGATGTGTTCTATATTCACTAGATATGTTTTGTTTTCTTTGTTTCATTGAGTATATCCATCTCTTACTGAGATTGGTTCTGTTTCTGAAGTCGAGGACATCCTAGAGTTAGGAATCTTATCACTAAAATATTCCAAAATTCATGGTTTATATGTGTAATCTAACACTTGTCTGATGTTGAGCTCAGAAGAAATCTTGCCATTGCAGTGAGCTTTGGATTACTGCCTTAAGAAAGGACAAGGAGAGTTTGTTTTAAGCCTATCAAGGCATTTCCAGGCAAGAGTAACATCCAGAAACCCCTTGACCAGATGATCTTGTAGGAGTCCCAACCACCACCAACCTTCCTTCCTCTGACCAACAGGTCTAAACCAGGTTGGCTGAGCAACTCCAGAATGGGGAATGCTGTATGTCACCTGACCCAAGCAGTTCTGTCAGATGAGATCAATGGCTCCATTTATTAGCATTTGATAATGTTAGTTAATACCAGACATGCATTTGTTTGTCTTTCACCCTCAGTAATTGCATGATCACAGAAGACTGCTGTGTGTTGCAGACTCGGGACGGGAAGGCAGACCCTGCTACACGGCATGTGGAAGGTGAGTGCGGGCAGTGCAAAGCAGAGAACCATAAAACTCTTGTTCACAAGGTCCTTGGTATGGCCATAAAATCACCTAATGGCACACTGGCATCAGGAAACACATGTATAACAGAAGCTTTGGGTCCAATGCAATAAAGTGAAAACATCACCCTGGAGAGTGCCCTAAAATTTCTCACTAAATGATATAAGAAGCCCTTCAGACTGCCTTGTCAGTGAGTCTGAAAACATTTTGCTGATTGGCAATTGCTTATGCATGTAGGCTGCAGTAGCTTGCCAATGCCTTTTTCTTTAAGAGCTGGTATGTTATTTTGATCCGTGCTTTTCAGTCAAGTCAGTAATTTAAATGGGCACTTGACCCTAGAATATGCCAGATCAGAACTGTCACATGCTCTTGGGAAATCTGGAAACAGATCCCAACCTCATAAGTCATCACAATAATTGTAAGGGATAAAAACCAGACCACCAGTGACTTAATCACTCCTGAAATTTGCAACTATGTTTGGATCTGAACTCTCACTGAGATTTTCAGCAGCATTTGATGGCTTGTTTTCCAAAGATGCATTTCTCAGCATTTCTATTAATCAGGCCTGAAATCAGACACTAATTTAACACACAGACACAATTCACCCCAAACCACCCATACTTTCTGAAAATACAAATTTCTACTTATTATCAAAGCATCAAAGAAGCATTTGCCAACCTCCTCAGAAACAGAACATTTCCTAATAGCAAAAATTTCTTTCTTTTATGTTAATTGTATTTTTTAGAGTGATGCTTTCATCTTTTTAGTACTCCAAAGCTTTAGATAAAATGCCTACATGGTTAGTAAACCATGAGGGCATTCAAAATCTGTGGAATTCATTGAAGTAACTTGAAAATCTTTTCTTCTGTCAAAAAATAGTGCAGTGGGATTGGTTACCTGTCAGCTTACATTTAACTTTCACATCACATCAAGTATTGTATACATTATATTGTGGACCGCATCTGTATTTTCATACCTGGAGGACAGTCTCCCAGCCTCGGTGCATCACCCAGCCCACCCAATGACTCTGTTCCAGTTGAGATTTGGGCACTAGCTGTA
>WAAG01001036.1:271-14943 GCA_013390105.1 Tichodroma muraria
CACATCTCATTGAGGTTCTTCATATATTCAGTGGAAAAATAGATGTTTCTCCAGTGATGGTGGTTTAGGTGTTAGGGTAATTTACTCCTTCCATCATTCACCAGGATTTTATACTGCATCTGGTTTTTTTTTTCATCTGAAGTTAGGTGAGCTGAAGTAATCTTTTAGGGAGTAAAGTAACACACAGATTGAGGAGAGTTAAGCTTATTCCTGTCTCTTTTTGCTAAGTTCCCAGGTAATTTGAGTTTGAATTCAGCCTGTGCTTCAGTTCCACCTGTTCACTAAGGGAAGGTGTTGCTTTACCTTTCTACACCTTGACAGGTGTTGTAAGGCTAAGCTGCAGCTCTTATAATGATAAGATTTGATTGGTACCTAGAAAAAAACTACTCCAGGAAGTACAGGAGAAGAACAAATGACCCCTACCTTGCAAAAACTGGATATATTTGCTGATGTTTGTAATTACACTTAGTCCTGTATTTCCTCATCTGCTTCTGTGGAAATTCTCCACTTTCATGAGAGATTTTGTACTAAGGCCTTGGGAAAAATTACACCATCAGGTTATTAATGGATTATCAAAAGTCAGTCTATAACAAGAATTCTATAAAAGCATGTACAAGTTTATCAAAACTCTTTAAGAATATTAGGATGTATTATTTGTAAAATAACAGCTATGTGTAACAGGTATGCATAGGTGAAGAAGTCCAGCCCAGAAGATATTTCAGCCCAAATGAAGTGTTCCACTGTTTCAGTTCACTGTTCACGTAGAGACAATGAAGTACAAAGATATGACTTGATCAAAGACGAGAAACCTCTGGGAGACCAAGAAAGTGTACCCAGATCTACTGAGCTGGTCCTTGTTGAGTGTTATAACCACAAAGCTCTCCTTCCTCCCCATCTTGTTGCTCACTCTAGTTTCTCTTTTGTTTCTTTGTAAATTTAGTCCTTTCCTCTCTCTTACAAGAAACCATTATTTAAAAAAATGTGAAATGTAAATGTCCTGGTTTCCCCTCCCCTGATTTACTCCTTCCCTCAACAAACCATATCTACACAAGTAACTACTTCTTAATTACATTCTATACCACAAAAATCCCTTTTCTGTGCTTTTTACTGGTCTGTATTTCCTGCTTTGTTTTTAGGTTATAAACTAATGTGTCAGTCTGAATCTTCCTGGAGCAGCTTTTCTTCTCAGATTAGTCTAAGAAAAACATATGTTAGTGCATGGGGAAATGGCAGTTCCCCGTGAGAGAAGCAATTCCTTAAAAATCATCTACACAGTGGAAACTCTTCTTGTTGTGGGACTGGCAATTGGTCATCTTTAACTTGATGATGGTTGTGCACACAACCGACATGTAAAGAATTCTTTCCTCAGTGTTTGGGGACTGACACTAACTCTTAGTCATACTGCTGAATACTGAGTCACCCAAGGACCACTTCTAGTCAAACAAGGTATTACTCACACAGATGGTCCCCAGCATGAGTGAGGACTAGAAATTTGTACCTAGTGCATTAATGACTAGGAACTAGCCTAAGCATGGTTTTGCCAGACTTTGGGTCTGTCCTAAAAAAACTCGTGATGAAACTCTTATTTCAAAGGGCTCATTCTTTTTAACTCCCTTGCAAGATCTGTGGCAGTTCAGTGAAAATGTATACAGCCTTAAGAAAAATCATCCTGGGTTGTTCCTTAACAACTGCTGTAATAGGTGAACTCCAACGTGTATGACAACAGATGACCAAACTTGGTTTGTCTGGGCCTTTTTTGAATTTGCTCTACGCTTTCAGTAAGCTGCTCCTACTGAACTCTTTTACTTCTCAAGTCCAGTAGGTGAAAATATATCCTACAGTGCAGAGAAAACTAGAATGTAGACAAGGGGGAGCTTGAAGGAATGTTTTCAAGGATGAAAATAAAAGAGTTCAGCAGAGCTCATTTCAGCACTGCATCTACCACATTACTCAGTTCAAAGGAGAGTCATGTCAGTGGCACATGCTACAAGCTTTCACAGCCATGTGAAATCAGTCATGTGTGCTTCATTGCTTAAACTCCAGCCCAGAGTCTGTCATTGTGAGCCAGAGAGAAGGAAAAGATCACTGTAAGACCATGACAACAGCTACCTTATTTATTTTGGGATTGGTTGACATGGTCCCTGTGGGAAGAGAAAGATGAGATAACCTAGTCATGAAAAAGTCTTCCACTGTAAGAAAACAGCTACATACAAGATAATTTGTGTTTTAAGTGCCAGAGGGATTACTGGTCCCTGTATAGAACCTCATAAATCTGCTTCATTCCTCCCCCTTCCACTTCTCTCCCCTAAAAATATTCTTTGTAACTGACACTATTTTGTTTGTTAGTAGAGTCAGCAGACAAGCTGACAATTAGATTGAATAGAATTACTTTCTGTTTACACTAGATAAACTGGCCAGTGCTAACAGCAGGTGGCCGCAGTACCTGTAGATGAGGAAAACCTTTTGCTGGAGCACAACTCCAAGAAGCTGTGCTAAACCATTGTTTCAAGCTGCAGCCTAGGCAGGAGCTGGCACGGTCAAACTGGGATTAGGCAAACGTGAACGAACTCAGTCGCAGCAGGAAATGACTGCTCACCTGTGCCTGTCACTGTGATACAAAGTGTAAGAACGGTCTTGCTCAAACATAAGTCCACGGAGCCCACTGTCCCCCTCCAACAGTGGCAGGGAAGCATCTCAAAGCATCCATCCTTTCTCCAGTAACGAGAAATGCAGGGACTCTCTGAGCCAGAGGACTTTGTTTGAATTTCAGTTAAGTGCCATTTGCAGGCAGAGGCAACATGCTACGTGTATTTAAATGTAAACTAAACAATTTGGGGATGCAAGAGGCCAAAAGGGCAAGCTATTGTGGCAAAAATCTGGAATTATCACATATAGTTTCTCTCAGACAACATCCAGATGCTACCTTAGATGTGCTGTTTTGTAGAAATGCAGATGGTGAGGGTATCCAGAAAGAAAGTGCTTATAGGACAGGCAAATTGAGTGTGGTAAAGATCTTATCTGTCCATCTGCTTATTTAAAGACAGCTAATGAATTTCAGTCTCCTAAACTGCCTTAGCTAGGTATTTGTAGCACATTGACACCGGTGGCATTTGACTGCAATTTAGGGAATTCACAAACTACAGTGCAGGTGTTTCAGGTCTGGCATTTTCTTTGCTTGGACACATCCCTTCCCTGGCCACCTTACATCCCAGCAGTGCTAAGCAGAGTTCGGCACTCAGGAAGAGCTGCCTCAGGTTGGTGCCCAGCAAATCCACAGAGCTGGGACTAGCTAGGCCTCAGCTGCTGGACCTTTCCTTTGTCACCCCTCCTTTTTCTGACTGATGGTTGTATATTGATGTGTTTGTATCATTTTGGTGGTTGTATTGCTAAGCACTTGCCATTGGTTCATGCTCAGAGCAGCATGATTCTCTTCTCCCTAACACTGGTCGTGCCAATAAAGCCTCATTTTAAATGAGCTCGAATCACACAAACAAGATGGGAAGGAGGAAGTTAGCAGCACCTATTACAATGAGCCTTTGGAAGGAAAAATAGAGGAAGAAATTCACTCTTCAAAATGATACATCACACTGAATTGCATGAAAACATTAACTACTACCTCTTGCAGGGATACAGCTGTGATCTTAATGATAAGTGTTACGTGGGTACAGATTCAACATGGGCTAAAACAACATTATGTCTATGGAGCAAGAATGACAAAAGAAAAGTAGAAAAGAGAGAAAGATTACAAGCATTGACAAAGCCAGCTGCGGACCGCCAGTCTTATAAGGAGCACTTGCGATTCCAGTCTCTAGATAGCTTAAACTTGAAACCTACTCCTCCATGAAGACATGCCAGGGCTTGCAGCTGTACTAATTAAGTACGTTAGGAGAAGTTTTCTGATATGATAATCAACAACAAAACGGCAGCTTTAGCATTTAAACCGTCTTAATGAGGTGTTAGAACTGAAGCCCTTTGAGGTGAATGGGGAAAGTTTATACACGCTGCTATTGTTCCAGCCCGTCTCGCTCTCCTCTGGAAGCAACAGCGCCGTGATCACCTTAACAGCCAGGTGGAAAAGAAGTTGAATTCCTCAGCTGTTTTTTTTCTCTACGCCCTTGAAGTTTTGAGATGCTAGGAAATGTAAGGACAATGAGAAAAATTAACTGAGATTGAAAGCATCGGGTGGAGGAACAAAACTCCTTGAATCATCAATGTATGTAGATTTGGGTGTGCCCGTAAGTTATTTGACGCTTCAGTCTATTTAGATACTGGGGGAGTAAATGGATATTGTGTTTTTAATGGCTCATTACCTTGCTTTTTTCTCTTTCTTTTTTCTTTTTCCCCTACAGAACAAAACGATTTTTTTCCCAACACGACGCCTATCAGGCACTCATCAGTGTGATTAATCAGCCTGTATTTGCTCAAGACTTTGGAGACGGAGAAGGCCGGTAGAAGTACTGCCGGTTATTATTGTCCAAGTAAAACTGCCCGAATTCCACGTCCTTACTAAGCTAATCTTGCAAACAACTACCAGCAAACAAACAACTGAAGACATAAGTACATCACTTCATTCTCCTCAAAGAAATACTATTTTTAAAGCCAAGTTAGGACCATTTAAATGCAAGTAACTCTCCAAGGAGGCTGCGCAGGGACCAATGGCACAGTCACACACGAAGGCACTACTGTATACAACCATCAGCCCAGACACCGTGCATAACTTATTTTTCCACCAACAGCACTGGAAGCAGGCTTATTTTCTCATACAGATCCCAGTGCTAGACACGGGGAAAGGTTCAGAGGAATAAATGCTCCCTCTTATTTTTCTGAGACACCACATCCTAGTCTGAAAGGTAAATCCCCAACCCCGTGCAAGGTAAAGCTGCTGCCACTAGTCTCCAGGTCTTCTACACCACTTTTGATTGTAGCCAAATGCCAGTATCTCCACCCGATGATTTTTAACTGTCTAGTGAATTCCTGGCCCCACCTTAAGTCCACAGAAGGTTCTGATTAGCTTAATTTGCAACCTATACAGAATCAACTTTTGACCTTATTTTAGTTTGCAATCAATTTTACTGTTTTATATTAATTTTATTATTTTTATATTAAGCTATTTGTTGTAGAATTTGCCACCAATCAGAACACAAAGTACAATTCTGGTGTACAGCTAGCCCTTGCAAAGAAATAAATGCTTTGATGTTAGACATCAATTTTGTTCAGCATTAATAAAAAATATTTACTTGTGTACTTTTCCCAGACTCTGTGTAGATGTCAGACCACGGAAAATGTTAAGGGTGTCTCCCAGAATAATTGTTCCCTTTAGATATTCTGTTGTTTGTGTGGGTTTGTTTATTGTGTGCTTTTTCAAAAAATTAATTGACTGACCTAAAGTAAGCAGCTGAGTACCAAAAAAAACCCAACCAAAAAAACCTCAAAACCAGAAAATTAAGTGCTATCCCTGGAAAGGAATAAAAACATTTATTCAGGGCACTGAAGACCTCAGTTCAAGCAAGAAACTGAATGCAATGAACAGGCTTACCTGTGTCCTTCAGAAACTGCTCTTGGAGAAAGTTTTATTGAACCCTTTGGTCCTTATGCTTAGTATTACAAAACCAGATCTCTGTAGCCATACATGGTGTAACTGAAGTCATCAAGACTGTACATAACTCTTTGTCAGATGGAGATAACTCTGTCAACTATTTTCATAGTCAACTCTCTTATCTGACCCTAATTTTAGATTGATCTCTTTAGTCATCCATTCTGCAAAACCCAAACCAAAACAACAGTACTGGCATTAAATCCTTCAGAAAGGCTTCCAGGAGAGTTGAAGTACTGGTTCATTCCTGAAAGCAGCACAATTAATTTTCAGGCTCTGGTGAAAACATTGTTACTAATAACCAGAAGTACACAATTATTCGTATAGATTTGGTACCAATATAATTGTACTATGCCTGACTTGCTGGACAGAAAGTGGGGGAGATTAGGCTCGTTCTCTATTTTTAAGCAGATAAATTTAATGTAAGTGTGAAGAAAAATGGAAGAAATAACTGATGTGACATAGACAGTGACTAGTTCTACAGTTGCTAATCACAATTACATATCTTCAGTTGAGGGGAGAAGATAGTTCGAAAGCATTTTCCTCCCTAATTTTCATACTTGATAGGAACATTAATTTACCAGGCTGCAGCCACAGCCCTGCCAAGAAACGGAACACAAGAGTGCCAGTCAGAGAGTGAACATATCAAATCCACCTTTCCAAAGGAAAACTTCCAGTGAGAGCTAGTGAAGGCATCTGGGTGAGTTACCCTTGAAGGTCTTGTGATTTGCTGGAGGGAGTGGGAAAATGGAGTGCTGCCGTGTGCTCTTGGTAATGCCTCCTGGGCCAGAAGTGCCATGGCTCCCAAGGCAGCTGTGGACCGCAGTTTCCTCTGCTGCCAGGCAGGACCTCAGGGCTTCAGTCCCAGCTGCTGCTAACAGCAGTTGTTCCAGGAAAATGATTTGCTGGAGAAAGTGTGTGCAACTAAGGATGTGCTGCATCCCAGTTGTGAGGTTTAACAGGCCATCACAAGGACAACATCTTCTTGCACCTAGACTTCCTTTCTCCTTTCTCTTCGTGGTTCATCTCCCACACCTCTAATGCAAAGAAAAACCCATCACAAAGCCTAGATAGCCATCTCTCCAACCCAGGTAATCCAAGAAGACTCCAGAAGCTGAGACTTAAGAAAATCAAGTGAAAGGAAAGCTGTTTCCTTCAACTTTAGTGATGATTTTTTCCTCCTAAATTTGCAGAGCATGGAAGATGTTTTTATTGTTTCTTTCAATGTGACAAAATATCCTCTAATTTTCTTCCCTGTTACTGGGAGAAAATGAGTAGTTAGCTCATTACAGTGACACCAGAGACAATATTTTTGGCCTTCTGATTTAGAGCTTCCATATTTTCTTATTTACAGACAGATATTTGCTTCTAAAAATGTCCAGCTATGGCTGTAGCTACAGCTCTTTGCATCACACATTAGCTGGGGGAGTGTGAGACACAAGGTGTTCACAGCTATCAGGCCTAAGACCTGAAGCAAAACTGTACCTGTTCCTATTCCCCTCACCTGTACATCACTGGTTGAGGATGCTCTGTCAAGAGGAATTTGCCTATCTGAGGAAGACATGTATTTTAACGCCTCTATGGAAGCCAGTGTTGATGCTGTCAGAAGAGGCAGGAGCAGTGAGTAATTTTCACTCCGACAAAAAGCCCAAAATTGAGCTGTCAACCACCCAGTCACCACCAAAGGGAGCTGCTGGGGGTTGCTGGTGAGGTAAAGAGGGATAACGTGGGAGTTTGTTCAGTTTTGACAAAGTGGGCTAGAATTACCCCGGAAATCGTGACTCAGATGTTTTCGTGGCCCCAGCTTGCATTACTCCCAGGAAACTCTCTGATGCCAAAGTCAGTTTAGTTACATCAGTGACTCACAAGTGTGAAGATTCATATTTTAGCACTTGACAATCAGAGACAACATTAAACCATTTAAAAATGGGTGCTGATGAAAATTAAGGACTTGGCCTCTTCTGACCATGGGTGTGCATTAGGATCCTAAATTGAGATGAATGGTTTAATTGTTCTCTGTAACTTATTTTGGTTAACAGTTCAGGGATAAAATGAGCTTATTGCTATAAGAAAGATAATTGTTTAAACCTGTCAGGAGAACCTACATAAATTTTCACTTTGCCTTATGTGCAAAGTATAAAATGTGCATAAAATCTAAAAAGAGAAATCTTATCTGTGAACACTTCTGTACACTGGACTGCCTTTCTTGAGCTAATAGAGAGCTCCTTAAATGAGGCCAAAAATAACACTTTCTACGTCTTTTAGGAGAATCTTTTAAATTGTCAACAGCCTTCTTTTATATTTGTGTTGCATCCAACATATGAGGTCTGCCCTGTTAGCCTTTCAGAATGAAAATATAAAAATTATTTGTATTATCAGTTTAAACCTTGCAATTTTTATCTCTGGTATTAATTGATGAGTTTAGAAATTATCTGTTAGTACTGATTTTTCAAGTCTTGTGATTAAGTGGCAATTTTGGTCCTCTTTTGATCTTCTCCGTGAAATAACTTTTCTACCTTGTGCAAGGATAGCTAGAAAAGGTGAATGAGAAAGGCTTAAAAAACCCAAGGGAAACACTTGTCTGAGGTTTGTAAATATGCATGGAACATATCTGCTTATGCATTTGCAAAATGTTGTGATTTTTAACTTACTATACTCCTTTCTGATGCATTTTGAGGCAGTGGCTGAAGGCATTGAACAGCCATGAAAAATATTGTAACTATTTCTTCTGTGTCTCTTTAGTGTCAACTAAGTTAAAGGAATCATCATTCATGCAAAACTATCAGTTTACCTGGTGTCTTGAAATAGATAAAGCATGACCCATTAGACTCATCCTTTTGCCCCAAGGCATCAAGATCTAACACATTTTATTAATTGAGAGAGTATAGCACAAAGTGGCATATGGCCTTTTGGCTGGGATGATTTATGGTGACACACTCCAAAGGAGCTATGAGAACTTCAGATTTCTCTGTGACTCTTGTAGCTTTTCTGAATCAGGCATAGGAAGCTGAATGGAATAAACCTGCCTCTAATTTATAGTGATGGAAGTGAGATGAATACTCAATAAAGATGGTGACATTGAATGAGAGCAGCAGTCCCAATTGTTCCACTGGTGAAGTGAGCAATGAAAAAAGAACCAAAAATGCCTTTAAACTGTGAGCTGTTTATATTAGTCCTTCCTAATGCTGCATGTCCTATTAGAGATTAAAATCTCTGTAGAAGTAAAACGCTGGTAGGTCATTTAGAGCCACTCAGCATTGTGTTTTGTTTTAGTTTTGGCAAGGCAAGATGCACAAAGATCAATGGTGAAGCAAGTTCACTGTGCAAGATCCTACTTTACTGCCTTTACTTACTGCACTCACCTTGCTTGCTAGTTTTCACTGTGCTACATGGTGAGTGACAAGTGATGAGACAAACCAGCAGTGTTAAAGTAAGTTGCAGTCACACTGTCAAGGACGTACAGTGTCTTTTCCTTCTGGAGCTGCCTGCCTGATGCACAGGGAGGTCTGGATGACCCTTTCTTGGGACACAGGACAGAGAAGGCATGCCTGCTGCCAGGTACTTGGGTATCAGGGCAGTAAAGTCACCAAATGAGCATCCAAGGGTTGGGAGGGTGAGCAAACAAAGGTCCCTTCATCAAAGGGGCTGTGGGGGGGAGCAAGGGCTGAGGCTGTATCACGTGTGTTTGCTCAGTGGCATTGGTGGAGCGGCCCGATCCTATTGTCTCCCTGCACCCCTGCACCAGCTGGGGCATGTGGGGTAAGTGACTAGGACTTGATAAGCGCTTTGCCCAAGAATTGTCGCTCCCTCTGGTGTTGTATCACACCAGAGATACCTCTCTGCCTCCTGTCCAAACCTCCCTGGAGCACAGGGAGATGATGAGCCACATGCCTCAGTGAATGGGGCAGAGATCCTCATTCTGGTCCCTTACTTTCCACTGGTCACTACAAGACACACAAGCCCTGGCCATGGGCTGGTCTACTCCTACATTGCATGAGTCTCTGCCTCAAATCCCACACAGGTCCTCTGATTTTTTACAGTGTGAGGCTCTGTGTAGTAAATTCAGTGCAAGCAATGCCCAAAGCTGGGCCTCAACAAGGCAGTGATGACCGTGCAGTGCCCATAGCAGGAGTGCCATTGCTTCCATTGGAGGTGATGCTGTGAGCCCAACAGAAGCAGGAGCTATACTGGGAAGGGCCTGGCAGCCCATGGGTTCTTGAATTCACAGAAAGAGCATAAAAAAGCAATGGGTCCAAGGTCCATTTTCCCAGATTGGATTGAATGGGGTTGCAGCTGGGGATGGCTAAGCAAGGCACTCTTATGCAGTGGTTTCCAGGGCTGGGATTGTAAGCCCCAGAGCCAAGGAGATTATGGTGGGACTTGCAATGACAGACTTTGCCCAGTACTGCGCAGTCCCACAAGACCCTGCTTCCATCACAAAGCTGGTGGAAGGTGACCTTACCCACATCCAATCCCACTCCTAATTAAGGCATATGTCTTAATGATTTATTCCCACCTTCCTGTCACAGTTTGACACACGTCTCATCACTGTGTAGGGGGCTGTGCTGCAAAATGAATCAATAAAGTAATCCCAACCAAAAATAAGTGTTTGTTTTGTTTTTTCTCCTGGATCCTAAAGCAGTATAGCAACACAGCAGAGAGATAACTGCAGCACAAAGACAGGAACAAGCTCTGGGAACCAGAAGGAACCAAAACTTTTAAAGATGGTTGTGCCACTAAAAATGGTATATTGTGGAACTACAGCCAGGATCTACACAAAGGGTCTGTATTTGCATCTTTACAAATTTTCATAACAGGAAAGCCTTTGATGTCAGCTGTTATTGGCAATAATGAGTGCTCTGTGCCAGACCTGCACGTGCCACTTCAGAAATGTATGCCTAAGAAAGGAAGTTCTTAATTTGATTATTCAAGCAGGCTTGAGACTGGTTTGCAGTCTCTTGCATCAAGATTCGAAACATCTCCTGTCAGATTATATATCTTCACTTATGCCCCATAGCTACTGCCAACAGGATCAGAAATGCTGTTTTTAATTAAAAATGTTATTTCTAAATACAGTTTGCAGCATATATTCTTGGTGAGAAGTGCTCCTCACCTTGTGAAATTTCAGATTGCTGTACTGCAATCAAAATACTGCAAGCCTTACTCTGATGTCTGATCTGCACAGGCTAAGAAAATGTGTCTGGGTTCTTCTGAAAGGCTTTCCTGGTATAGCTGTGCTGGCTCAGAATTGAAAAACCCATGCTGGCAAGAAGTTAGAAAATAAAAGGGCAGAACTTCCAACCTTTTGCCATCATAGCTTATTGAAGTTAATGTGGGCATCTACAATCCCAAAGGAGCTGTCTTGCAAACATTATCTACACTTCATCTATCTTCTGTACTGGAAAACTGCCAGTCATATCCTGCACTCTCGACCTCTAGAGAGTTTATAGGAGAAACCTAGTAGCAGATTAATTCATGGCCTCAAATGATTTTACTTGATCAGATGGGCCATCTCTCCAGATGCTCAAACCAAACTAATTCTTACTTTTTTTATGTGTAAAACGGAACTCCTGCAAAGAGGGTGTTTTGTAATGGAACTCTTTTGCTTATATAAGCTGAGTTTCCACTGGGGCTTTATTCTACATTTCTAGCAGCTAATGTTTTCAAGGGGAGACAAGTTCAGAGCCTTGACGTGGGTTTAGCTTTGACTAAATAAAAACCAGTCTGGTTTTCCCTGGTCCTGCATCTTGTAAGTCACTTATACCTGTCACACCTGTGGTTGTGAAATGCTACCACATGAGAGCAGTCCTGTCTTACACCCTCTTTTATTTACTTGTCATAGGAGTAAAAAACTGGTTTTGTTCCAGGACAATGGAAGTTTGGATCCAACATGCTCTGGACAAAAACACGTAGGTGAAGGTGCTTTGATGTACAGCCACGTTCAAAGTACTCAAGTCCAACCAACCAAGGTATTTCCCTATGAGTTTCTCGCTATTCTGCTACTAATACAGTAATTCCCCAACAGAGAAGCCACATAAATAAAGTGTAAAATATGGTCACCACCACTTTTTCACAGGTGCACATACTAGCTGCAGAATTAACTCACACTCTCTAATTTTGCATGTTCCCTGGCCAAGAAAGCTACTACCAGATTACACCTGGGGTAATTCAGGGTAATTAACTCTCTGGCCTGCCTTAGGGGGTGAACTCCCAAGTAAAACCTTCAGTAAGGGGTCACTTAACCCTCTCGCTTTGCAGCGAACGCAAACCTGCTCCTTGTAGTCAGCAGTCTGCCAGTATCTTCTGTAGCATTCTGTGATGAGATGGGAAGGAAAGAGAAACCCTTTCACAATGGACTAGGAAAGGATCACAGAGCACTTCATCTCACCACACTCATAAATTCCAGGGGACAAATCCTCATACGCCCTCGCAGTGCCTGTAACTGGTTTTGCACTGTGACTGGTCACCGTCTACAACAGCTTAAGCTCAGATGTTCATTCACGCTAATGCTGCAGTGAATCTATTTCCATATTGACAGGCAGTAAAGCAAGAGAGGCAACAGTAGCTAACGATGCCTGAGAAGTCTAGCTGTCCTCTTTGGGGTCAGAGGAAAGCTGGTATGACAGGGGAAGGCAGGGTTTATACACACAAGGCCTTAGAGAGCAAGCAAAACAGAAGTGCAAAAGTGTTCTTATCCATAAGAAGCCAAATCATCATAATAAAAATTGGTTCGCTGTTTGTGACTTTACTGCAACACTTGTCACATTCGATCATTTTCTTAAAGGCCACACTTTCAATTTTCTCCTTGAAGAAGCTGAAGGAACAACTTTCATCTAAAGAATACAAAAAGTATCCCTGTGGTTGCAGGACAAACCGTGAGAACACAACCCACAGCAGTTAAAAAACCAGAAAGCATATCAAAACAGCACATCATTGCCTGAAAAACCCATATGCAGTATTGTAATACTCTCATGACCCTGTGAGGCAGAATTTAGTGTCTTTTTGAGTGTTTGGCACTGGCATTATGTTGGTTCCACTGCAATTTTGCTTAATGCTGTGAATTTACCTATGAGCCTTAGCTTTGAGTGTGTGTCCACCAGCCACAAAGAATTCCTGACATTGTCAAACACCTTTTCACTTTTCCACAATGCTGCTTTTCTTAGCTTATCCAGTCAGCTTGTAACTTCAAGCAGACAACAGGATGCTCACAACCACTGTAGATCTTTCCCAAGAGCAGGCTATCAATTTGCATGAAAGCAAAAAAGCAGAAGGACTCATCAAATTGTCACTGCATCTGTACAGAGATTTAAAAAAAAAAAAAAGTTTATTTTTCTTTTCCTTTCCTTTCCTTTTATTTTTCACGGAGGTTTTCCCTGAAGCCTCAGCTCTCATGCACTGTTCAGCTGTTGCTGTGTTTCTGAGAGGGACCCTGTGGACTCCAGGGGTCCCTTTTTGCTGAGCCCCTCTGATACTTCTAGAAAGAGAGAAAGGTTCCAAATGTTACTGTATGCTGCATTATTTCTCTTTTTCTCATCTCTCATGTGTTTCTAGTTATATGTGCATGTTGTTGATCTTATTTTTTTGAGACTGTTCTAAAAGCTTTTAACTTCTCAAGCTTTCAGTCAAGCGCAGAGCTGAACATTGTACAGATGCTCATTCTGACAGATCCTGAAGAAAAGGAGCAGAGCCATTTGTAGCAAATGGGAATCCACTTGCATGGGCATAGATGCAGACACACAGGGCTATGGGAAGCTTTGCAGGAGGAAAGACTGCAGGATGGACCCACACAGACCTAATTTTTTATTTTTTTTTTTTCAAACACACAATGCCTTTCCTGCAACTTTGGTTTCACAGTTTGCGGGTTCTAATATTAGTAAGTGACTAGAAGAAAACAGAATGGCGACCAACATGTTTGAGAAGAGAATATTTGGATTCCTATGCACATTTCACGAGGAACTAATCCACATGAATCCCAGCCCTTTTCTGTGGGAATAGGCACTGCTGTCCATCAAATGGAATGTGGTGTATGCTTATTGTAGTAGTATTGTACTTTTCTGCCAGCAGTCTGTCATTTCTTTTTCTTCCTGCTTCGCAAACAGCTAGTACAGAAATCTGCAATTCAGAAACTGTCCTAGATTCTTCCACTGCTGCACAGTTAAATCACACATTTGATGGAAAAAGACAGTCCAAACATTCAGTTCAGTCATAAAGACTCAAACATGAGATCCAGCTATTTTCATGAAGCACGTTTTGGTGGATGATATAGGCTTCAGACAAAAAAAACATTCCAGCTCCCAGTGCCACAGTGCATTTGATTAGAAACAATTTTAAAAATATAACATTTTAATTAATGAAGTGACCCAGAACTTTAAAATATGAAACTTGACTTGCAAGATCTAGGAAGTGTCTGCCCCCCTTCTGCAGTCCAAGGATGAACCGCATGCATATGCATCTTCTTTTGCTGCTAGCAGTAGTATATAGTCTCATCCAAACAGTAGATTTAATGGAGCACCCAGAGTCCTCACCATCTCGGGGAGATTTGGGTCACACTGCCTATCTCTTGGAAAATAAAGAAGCACCATGAAAATTAGCAGTTCTGTAATCTTTCACAGAACTTTTTTCCCCAAGTCACTAATGCCTGTTTATGCTTTTCTCCTATTGTAATCAGCCACTGTTCCTCCTAAGTCACAGAAATATCACAGTTGTAGGGAAAAAAATGTGTCCATGCAGGCCATGCCACTACAATTCTTCTTTCACTGGGACAAAAGGTAGCACGACAAATTTCCAAATTAGAGCCTTAGTTAACCACATACATGTTTGATCTGGAATGATTCAGAGGGGGCATCCAATTAGCAGTTTAGAAATAGCAACAAATCTTTAATACTAAATAGCATTTTTACCCCCTCTGAGCCAGTTTGGTAAGCCTCTCAATGGAAAAGTTGCTGAAACTCTTTTACAAGTCCAAACTGGCAGAAAAGGTCCAAATGGATGACACTGATTTGATCAACTCAGTCACTAAGAGTGTTACTGCCAGCAGGGATATTGCAACCTTGCCTGCCCTGAAAGAATTGATAGCCAA
>WAAG01001036.1:15339-27056 GCA_013390105.1 Tichodroma muraria
GGCAGCCTTGGATAGAAACAGAATAAGTGTGAGAAATCACTCATCCTTAATAAATACTAGTTTCATAGGTCTTGCTGGTTGTGAGAAACATTCAGCTTCAGCAAGTCATTGAAAACAAAATGTGCATTTTTTCACTTCAGAGGATTTAGGATTTGATTAAGTACAAAAAGAGGGAGCTCAGTGAGTAAAAGGACGAGACTCTTACTTCAGGGAATTCAGGTCGAGCCCTCTGTGAAATGAGTTCACATCTCAGCTCAGCATCTCCAGCAGATACTAACTCACATCACAAAACCACTGTAAAGGATTTGGACAGTATGGCACGTCTGAGGATTTCTGCTCAGAAAGGGGGGAGGGAGTGATGAGGCTTAGCCTGCATTAGTGCAGGACTATCATCCCTTAGCTGCAGAAAGCAAGCCTGGAGAGGACTGGACAGGAAGGTTTGGATTATTTTTAACCTGGAATCAGATCTGTCAAATGGAGACCACTGGAGCTTTATTTTAGAGCTGAAATAAAACTCTTTTCCCTCTTCTCTGGAGATGGTGTTGTTGAAGAGAAAGACTGAGGTGCCTTGTGCTGGGACCTCTTTGAGAGAGCAGAAGAGAAAGCCTACACACAAAGGAAAACAACTGACCACGGGTGAATCAATAGCCGCACTGATGTGTTGTGGGTTGTGTCCGACCAACGTCCAGCCAGTTGTGTGCAGGTCTTCCTGCTGCAGTGTGACTCAGAGACTGCTCCACAGCTACCACATGAGCTCCCCAGGGCTCATAAAACCTAGTGTACCATGGTGAAGCCACAGCCACACGTGGTACTTAGAAAAGCAAAGGCAGTCAACGAAACCTAAAGTGAGCATACCTAAATTAAAATTTATAAATATATGTAATTCTTTAGTTCTCAGGAAAAATTAAAGCATAGCAGAAAAAAAGGCCTTTGCATTAGACAATGAAAACATTCTCCTGACTCCCTTCAGCATCTATATGTCGATTAATTCCAAGTGTATTCATAGAGGCACTAGGCAAATTGAGTTCCTCCCTCTTTCTCTCAAAGCCCATTTGCTCTCTCTGAACCTGCAGGAAAACAAGCAATCATCCATTTCTGTTCCTTCAGGATGATCTTTGTCAAACTTTGGTTACCTGCAGAGCTTGATATACCATCTGAAACTTTGCTTATTAATGCATTTTAGTGTATTCTTCTTTTGAAGACACAAAACACAAGGATGTGCTCATTAAAGAAAAAAAAATTATATATGGGAGGCTCTGAGCTCCAGGACCTTATACATTTAGCTGTAAATACTGTGCTGACATTCTACAGTTGTGAACAGGATTCCATTCCAGCTGTGAGAACGAGCAGATGCCCTCTAGTGGTTCATTTACTTCAAATTTCTGCTGCTGTGCCCCGAAGGTGCTTCCACATGGAACTCCATGTGCCTTCGTCCACAGCGCTCTGCAGTAGGGAGCCAAAGCACAGAGCAGCCAGAAAAGAGAGAAGATAGCATGTACAACCCCAGTTCTGTGTAAAGCCAGGTTATTCAAGGTTGTGGCGCAACATTGAATCAGACAGCCCTGTTCCAGACTTGTTGACCTTTCCAATCAGTAGGCCTCCTGATAAAAAAAAGCACCTCCAACTTGACCAAATGTGGTATCATCTCCAGGTTTCAGAAAACAATACATTTTCCTGTCAATCTCAGTCTTCCTTGACAAGCATTTGCCCTCTTTGTCTACCCATTCCCTACCAACATTGACCTCTATCCCCAGAGAGGGGAGCTACATAAGAAGCACTCTCCAAGAATTAGCTGGCAACTTGTGCTGACTTTGCCAAGAATTGCAAACAAGCCTTTCTGCTCTGTGAAAAAGACAGGTATTGAGAGCTCTTCAGACAATACCAACCAGCCAAAACACCTTTAATGAAAAAGTTGGGAACTTGATGGAAAATTTTCAACAGGTCCTTGTTACAGGTCTGCCCCTGGCAGGGATTATCTATCCCTGTTTTTCTGTAAAAGCTGGAAAATGGTACAGACAAAGCAATGCATTTATCCACTACAAGCAGTGCTGAGCAGACTGCACTTTAAAGTATTTAAAGTTCTACCTGCAACGGCATGTATAGACCAGTCTGACACATTCATCCAGTGTTTAACTTGCTACCACTTCATGATAGTGGACAAAATGCCAAAAATTCTGCCTTTGCTCATCTACTGTAGGCAGGTGCTGTTCACCAGGATGTGTCCAGCAAGCAGCTCTTCCCTCCCTTACAGGGAAACTGCTTTAGATTCTTGGAACATCTTAATTACTAGTTTTAGAAACCAACATCCTATTCACCAGTTTTAGGAGCCATGGTCAAAAGCCAAGGAAAAAACACCAGTTATTTTGTGGCTGTTTCTGATCCTATCTTGACTCCCTACCATAGTGAGATATTTTCTTGCAAGTATAGCTGTAGGAATTCAAAAAATTACTGAGGACAGAGGCTCTTCAAATGAACCTGGTTCTGCTGGCACTCTGAAACAGGACTGCTGCTGATGTTGCTTGCTCAAATTCAGTGTTTTAATGAAGAGATGGGGTGGTGATGCTTAAACTACTTTAGGTTGTCATGCAAGAGGACCTTCCACTGTGATCTTAGACTATAAACCTTATCAGGCCTTGAAAGAGACAGCTAGGTTGGAAGTTTAGATTACATTTTTAGCTGAGATTGTTGTTCCAAACATATTTGAAAGAGGTAGACACTGTATTTTCTTTTTTTTTTCCCAGAGCACAAACATTTCTGGAGCATTTACAGTAAATGTTAAGAGAGACAATAACATTTGAGTCCTCAAATGAGGATCAATGGTCTGTCCAGCCTAGTATATTGTTACACTATCAGTCAATCAGCCAAGCCATTTAAACTAGGAATGTAAAATGTTTTCTAGATAAACCCTAAGGATTTGTGCAGCACCTTGCACAATGACTGGGGCTACTTACTTAACATAGTTACCAAACTATGAATAAGAATTATGGCAGAAGGGAGCAGTCACTAGACTGTAGAGTGAGGTAATATCAATGCCCAGAGTGCACCTCTGAGGAGCTTTTTGGCAGGGTGGGGCTGTAGGATCAAAAGAAACATTACAAATACATTACAAATGATGTTTCCATTGAAAACGGTATCTGAGTCCTAGGGAGACCTGAAGAAATGTCGTGTTCCCGATACACTCAAGTCTTAAATTCCATGTCCTTAGCAGTTTGCTTGGAGCATACCGAAAGAAGATGGGGAGGGAGGGAAACATACACGGATTTAAGAGCTGCTCCATGCTTTTCAAAGAATGAATGATGACCAGCACACGGAGGCGGGTGGCCAAGGGCCCCCGAGGTCGTCTGACACTCAAGGAATAGTGTTATGAAAGCAGACATCTTATAAACAATTATAAAAAAATCTGTTCCATTCTTTTGCACTGACCCCACATAGGCAATCCATCCCTCTAAAGATGGTTTTTCTCTGCTCAGTCAAAAATTGTATGAAAATGAAGCATTTGACAAAGAAGCTGCGAGTTTTTGCAAAATACATTTTTTAAACCCACCCCATAATAGCTGCCTGAAAAAGTCTTTGTGTATCTAAACTTCAAGCCACTTGTCAGCAATTATTGTTATACAGAGATCTTTAGCTCTTCTTTTATATTTTGACCTTTACGACTACTTCTGAAATAACTGAATTTTCGGAAACAAACAAAAGGGAAAATCACACAGTGCTAATTACAGCAGGGCAAGAAGCTTTGCTATTAATAGACTTTTAATGTTAGTTGTGACTTCTACCAAACAGGCTGTGCTGGTCTACACTGAACTGGAAGATCCAGCTTTTAATGTTTTGGGTATAATTTCTAAAAATGTTCAGTGCGTCTCTGTTGCACTGCCAAAAAGAGACATCAAGGCTATGCATTTTGAAAAGACAGGTATTCTCTCAAGGAAAATGGGTGTCCTCTTAGTTTATGTACTTCTTGTTAAAAGTACTTACTACACTGTTTTATTTTGGTACTCTGCTTATTTTTATAAAGGTGTTTTTACCTGTAAACCCTTTTCCTCTTCTGCATCCCTAACCTTTCTCCAGCTGCCTCTTGCACACCTTTTGTGCTCTCTGCAAGAACCATTGTATGGTTCTTCTCTGCAAGTCTCATTGTATGGAATTGAATGCAGGCCTAGAAATTCTTGCCTCTTCCTGGGTCCCATGCTACTAGTAATGGGGCAGAGCTGCATGGCCTCTAGCAATTGAAAACACAGGATTTGCAACCACAGCATGCCCCCTCTCAAAGTACAAATGCATCACTCTGGTTCTAGCTCCAGGGAATTAGTCTGCAGAAAAGTGGCCTTGGGGTCACAAGACAGGGCTGGTTAATTACACACAGGATTTTCCCTTGCTTCAGAGCAGTCTCTTGAGCTTTGAGATGAGAGAAGACGCTAAACTTGCAGAAAGGCAGAACAGATATTTTAAGCAATTCCTATTTTTCGGTCCCCACTGGATTTATCTACAAGCAAAATGCAGCGACATGTAGAGATAGCGGTGCTGCATTTAGACATTAACTCAGTAGCTCTGTAAGCACAGCAGCATGCAGCTCAGTGCAGGGCTAATTTGCCCCGCTGCTTGTTTAATGCCAGCTTGTATAATTCCACAGTGATTTGCAGTAGCCATACCCAATTTCCACATCAGTTGCAGTTGGGTATAATCTTCCCTGTAATTGAGTTACATACCCTCCTTGTGCACTTGCAGCTTTAATGGCTCTGATCTAGGAAATGGCTCAAGCTGGATGGGGAAGGGGATTAAAATTTCTGTTCTTGGACCTGTTCTTGTGCCTAGGACCTGTTTATGAGTGAAAGACAGGTCATTACATGAATTTAATTAGCATATAAAATTGTTGTACATCAGTTACTAAAGGGAAAACACTACAGTGTTTAATTCTGTGCCAGTGTGGATCTATGTGCAGCACCCAGCCCTGAGACCAGAGGGGTTCAGTTCTGCACAGTGCTGTGTACCACTCTCACACCAGATCAGCAGAAGCCACAGCACACAGCACACAGCACACAGCACACAATGAGTGTTTTCTTCCTCTGGCCTTGCTAGCAATCAAAGTCTCTTCAGGAGTCAAATCCATAAATCCTTCTTGCATTACCTGTACAAACCACTCCCCCACCTTCATGCCTTCAACACCCATATCCTTATTCCTGCATGTAGTTTCTCAAAATTCCTCAGACAAGAAGGAGCCATAAGTACTGTGCTATAAGTTGCAAAGTGAAGGCAAAACAAAGTAATTCTATCAGATGTAGCACTGGGAAAGGCTGTGCCCCTCAGCAGGCTGAGGACGCTGTTTACAGCATTGCTCTTACCGCACCCAGCTGTAGGAATAAAAAAGGTTGAGAGGGAAGGGCAATACCTCCTAAAGGGAATGGCCACTACAAAAATAATTAAGAAGTGCAAACTGACTCGGATGGGAAAGTCAAAACAAGGCAGCATTCAGCAGGGCAGAGCTGCCACTGAGCCCCATCAAGCGACTCACACAACCACATGTCAGAGCCAGAGGCAGCTCCATGGCCCCCAACACAACCAACTGCCTCAGGACTCATACAAGGAGCCAGATGCTATGTCTGGGAATCACTCTTCCACAGGTCGACATCAAGATCCCAGAACTGTCATTTTGAGAAGAGGAAGAGCAAGTACAACATGGTGACATAAAACAAAGGTTGAACTGGACTATATTTGGGGTTGTTTGGTTGGGTTTTAATGCACTGAGTTATAAATAAAATACTTATTTCTGACTTACTTTTGCTTTGCTGCATGACTGGCTTTGGTTATAAAAAGAAAAAGAAAAATTCGGTGTCCTCTTTATAAATACTGAGGATGGGCCCCAATTACATTTTCCCAGCACTACTGCCTCAGGCTTGGGAACCCAAGGACACCAGCCCCACATGCTCCTTTGCAAAACAAACCCTCAGATCACAGGCTGATTAGGCAAACAAACCCCTCCCTGTCCCAACATGGAGATAGGCCAAGGGAAGAAACATTTACCTAGCTCTCCACCCTGCTCTCTTAGATAAGAGTCTGAGCCATTCTTAATTTCAGTAATCAAGGATGCAGCCAATGACAATTGCAAAATCTAATTCAAAGGCAATGTCCATCCTTGGAGGCACATCCATCTGAGAAAAACAAACTTTGAACAGTTAAGTTACACATACCAACTTGTTTACCACCAAACAAAAAGGTAAGAGAATGATCAAATTCAATTCCCTTGCCCTGATATTTTAACAGGATCACAATTTAAAGGAGAATGCCTAAAGTTTAACCTTACAAATTACTAATTTTTGAAGTGGCATGTTCCCACAATTTTTCTGCTGTTGTAAAATGCACAACAACTAATACAGTACCAGGGATGAAGTCTGTATCAAAAATTAGGAAACTTAGCCAACTGTCAATTTAACCCATAGATACTTAAGTTTTGATATTGGGAAGCAGTTGTGGTGTGTTAGCTTCAGCTTTGTTGGGTCATTTTTGCCTTTGTAGCTTCATGCTGCTGCTGTTGCTATTGCTCAGCATTCCAGTACAGTGGGAAGAAATGCAGGATATCTCACAAGAATGTAGGAAACATCATGTGTCTGGCATTTGGGCAAGATTTATTCATGTGTTGCACCTGGGTTAAAAAGAGTTTTTCCTCAGTAATGGAACGACCTGGCCAACCTTCTTTGCATGAGGTAAAGTGGTGTTTTTCTGTAATTAGGCCTAGTATTTTGTTGACTTGTGAGAACACATCTGGTGTGTGTGTATATATATATATTATACCAGACTGTAAGTAGAACTGCACAAAAGGGGATGTGGGGAGATGACACCCTCCAGCAGCTCCATCCAGCAGGTGGTACAACTTTCAGTGGTCTTTGATCCAAATCTCACAAGAGGAAAAGGGAGATCCTTGTGTCCAAAATAGAAGTATTCATCCTAGAAGCAAAAAGTGCTTTTGCTTTGATATCCCCACAAGGACCCCCTCAAGTGGCTCCACAGCAGCAGACTGAATCATACTAGATCAGAACTGATGTGGCAGCAGTGACAGCGTTGCCTGCTCAGGGCCAGCCACAGCGGGATGCGCGCTGCCAAGCTGGAGTGTGTGGCTGCACGCTGAAATGGGGATTGGCATCACTCAGTGTTTTGCACCGAGCAGGCAGACAGAGGAGAAACATCCCGAACCAGCGCTGAATTCAACTGGATCTCTGTGTGTGTGTGATGGGAGTGGGGACTGGAGGCTTTTCTGCATCATTGCAATGAGTGGACCTACAGAGTGATCTATATGGGAGAAAACTCAAAGCAACTACAGCAGTAAAGCTGGAAAACGGTGAAATAGAAGCAATTAATGGCAAATGTTATGTGTCAATCCATCATAACATGGAATAAACGTTATGACTATAAGCACAATAAGAATGACCAGTGTAATGATTACGTTTTCTGTTGATATCCCTTGTAACGCCCTTCAAACTAATAGATCATCCATAATTCTTGGTATTGCAAAACCACACAATTTACATTACAATACAAAGAAAACACAGGATAGTTGTGAAGCTGATCTTAATGCAAACTACCAATGAACCACCTACAGAAACTCCTTCTAACATTCTGTGTCCTTGTTCTTAAAAATGAGACTCCAGCATGAATTCTGGTTTAGGTGTCAGATACAGCTTCAGAAACTCCAAACAGGTGCTGTGACATTTTAGGGCTTTTTCATTGTTTCTCTCAACAATTTGCTACACTGAAACTACATGAAAATTGCATCTTTCATTGCTATAACATCCCACTCATTTATGCAAGTGATGCCTTCAGAGTATTCACATATGCTGTCAAATGCCTGGGAAACACCACAGGACCTATATACATGTTCTAGATGTACTTTTCACTTAAAGGTATTTTAAGAAGGTCCTTCTCTCTCATCCTGAATTTACCTATGAGGCACACATAAGAATATATGTGTGTGTGTTTCAAACTCACAATACTTTCCATACTGTTTTATGCAACACCAATCAGGTTTAAAAGGGTCATTTCAGAGCACCAAGACTGAGAAGAAATCACAGTAATAAAACATTGATCCTGAAGTGTGGGAAGTGTCAACACACAGACAGTGGAGGGCTGATACTAGAAAAGAACTGCTTTATCTGTTCTATGTTCACTGTGTTAAATACTCATATCTGTTGACTCAAATCAGCTTGAACTTGTCTGTGTAGGTGTCAAACAGGACTATTTGAATACACCAATCCATAGATGCAAAGAGTTTGCCTACAACAACACCATCTTTCCTTGTTACAGATGTGTTGAATGATCTGTGTTTGCTGAGTGTATGGGGAGAGAGTGTGCTCCAGCTAAAAGGCAGAGGCTCAAAGGGTTTTGTCTCCATCTCTGGGGGATCAGCTGCAGCAGTTACTGCACCCCATTTCCTACATGTCCCTGCTGTCAGAGGTCACAGCCCCCTTCCTATGGATGTCAGTGATTTGCACCTTTTGAACACTAATTTGTAATCACTTGTCAGCGGTTACAGCACCTTAGGAACAGGTGCTGCGGTATTTACGTAATGCACCCTTAGTTTTGCTTTAGGTTAACTACCAGGCTGTGAATTTTGCTGAGGGGTAAGACCTGTTGTGCTATTCCTGCTCTAGGTCATCTCTCCAGCAAATAGGAAGGGAAAGCTAAAAACACTTTCACTCACGACAACTGACTCAGGGCCTTTAGCCCGATATAAAGGGCCATTTGTACCACAAGAGTTTTGCTGATAATGACAACATATCCAGGTAAGTATCTCTTACTGTGGTACCTGTAGGAGTAGGAGTTCATAAACTGCTTCTTCTGGCCTTGATTATTTGCTGTATACAAAGATCAACTAGCTGCTGGAGTTCCCCTTGCCTCAACACAGTCCAAGAGAGTGGCCACAAAGCAATACATGGGATTTCAGGGCACCCAGTATTAAGTCCTGCATGTCCATGAATAGCTTGAAGTCCATATCTTGCACTCCAGTTAATTCAGCCCAAGAGTAAGAATGCCTGGTTCAGCACTGTCAGGTGATTGCTCAGTGTTGAAGAACACAGAATTAAACCCCTTGTACCAATGCTGGTACTTTGCCAAATTTAATTCCACTGTTTTAACAAGGTTAACTTTTGCTACCTGTTATGGTTTTAATAAAAATCTCACTGTACCTGGTGTTCTGTCTATGTACCAAATTACCAGTGTCAAATGATCATCCAGGAACCTCAACATTCTTTAATCTAGGGGAAAAAATAAAAGGAAGAGAACACTTCCACCCTTTGACACTGTAATGAAAAACTCTGAAACCAGTACTTACCACTGCCCTAAAAAGTAGTCAAGATTTACTGTTTAAATTTAGTTATTTGGGGACCTTCTGTCCTTCTTTTCTGAATGTTGGGAACCATAAAAATGTTTTTTACTGTTTTTAACTTTTTAGATAGCCTGGAACTGATCCATCTCAATCGGTGATGTGGATTTTCTTCTGCCTCTAGCATCATTCATGTAAGATTCAAAACTCCCTCCTTGTCTTTTCTATACAGTTATTGTGTCCCTATTCTTGTTTCTGAGGTCAAGAAGATTACTTGTCTGGGGCTTTCAGTTAGCCTAATGAAGTTGGTGAAGCTGGCATTTGGAGGAAGAAGCCTTTTGAGATCTCTTTTTTTATATAAATGGTTAATTTTAAGAAAAAAATATTTGTTAAGATGTTTTAGATATATTGAAAGCTAAATTAGATTCAAAGCAGATGGAACTGCATAAGTGAAGCATTCAAAGGCAGGCTACATGCTTTTTTCCCCCTAAAAATTTATCCGAACAATAATGTGGTTTGTACCTAGACTTACACAGGGCATGAAACCAGCCTCATTAAAATCAGTAGGAGCCTTTAGACTTCAATGGAACCAGGATTCAATCCAGAAAGTTTTACTTCTCCAACTTTACAGCATTAGAGCATTCAATTAGAACACATCCTGTATGCAGAAGGATGCAAGTATCATAAAATTAGGGAAGGCCATCCTATAGGACTGCACCAGGCCATGTTTAATACTCACTAAATTTTCTCTAGCCCCCAATGACTGATTAGTTTTTATTGACTTCTCTTGATCAGAATCACACTGAAAAGAAGTCCAATTAATTCCTTTAAAGGACTCACTAGTGAATGCATATGAGACACATACAGCTATTCATTATCTGAGCTATTGTTCCTAATTGTCTCCCATTCCCATCCACCTTCTTAAAAGGATGCTGCAGCCACATCACTTTAGTGTTCAAGCACTGAAAACACACTTGGATATTCTTAACTTTTAACAATGAAAACTGGAAAAATTGCCTGTAATCACTGGGCTTAATTTTATCATTGATGGGCTGCACCTCTTACTTGTGCCAGAATGTAGCAGAGCTCTCAAATCCAGGCAAACAGAATTCAATTACACATTGGAGGTGAGCAGACTAGAGTTTAGAAAACAGTTTGTGGTGAATAAAAAATATAATAAAGGACAAAGAGGAGACAAGTATTTTGTGCAGGAGATGAACTGCCTGCAGACCACAGATTGGTGTTAAATCTTGAACTTTAGTGAGTGGGTGATGAGCTGGGTTCATATAACACCAACAAACATGATATAGCTACAGGGTATTTCACCCTGGTTAAATACCAGATGAATTAAAGGCTGTTGCCAGCAGCTGTGATGAATGTCACTGGGATGCTGTCTGATTGCTCTCTGGGTCTTATGAGTGAAGTATGTCGGCTCCCTCTTTGTTAAGGTCAGCATGTATTTCTAATGGTTCATCTGCAGGGCTTCGCTGAAGGCACCAGTGAGAACACAGGTGCTGGAAAATGTCTCTTTCATGCAGCACAGACTGAAACAAGTGGGACTGAATAGTGTCAGGAGGAACTTTTGCATCAACATGTTTGCAGTGTAGAAACAAGACTCACAAATCGGGACATAAAGTGAAAGGCATTTGTGGACAAGATGAACTTACTGCCAAAGAAGAGGGTATTTTATTTAACTTGTATGTGCAAATAATTTGCCTTGAGTTACCTGCTCAGAGAGACTTGCACAATTTTTATATAAAGGCGTCATCTCTATGACATCTTTATCAAAGAACCAGAAGGAAAACTGAAGGAGCCCAAGGCAAAGATGCCTTAGTTACATATCACAGCTACAAAGGTCTCCATTCCACATGTTGATCTGAACCTAAGTGGCATCAAAGGGTGATATGACTGTTTCCATTCCCACCATATGAGCTGATTTTAAGGGTTTTGAACTAAAGCTCAAAGGTTTTTTATTTCGCTATATAAAAATCCTACTATTTTAAGAAAAATTCTACTATTTTAAGAAAAAAATAAATTGCCACACTTCAAATCCTGTATTCAGGGGCCCTGATTTTGGGCCCCTCACTACAAAAATGACATTGAGGATCTAGAGTGTGTCCAGAGAAGGGCAACAAAGCTGGTGAAGGGTCTGGAGCACGAATTTGATGAGGAGCAGCTGAAGGAGCTGGGGGTGTTCAGCCCAGAGGAAAAGAGGCTCAGGGCCTTTTTGCTCTCTCCAGCTGCCTGACAGGAGGGTGTAGCCAGGTGGGGGTCGGTCTCTTCTCCCAGGTAACAAGCGACAGGACAAGAGGAAATGTCCTCAAGTTGTGACAGGGGAAGTTTAGATTGGATATTAGGAAAAATTTCTCCACTGAGAGGTTTGCCAAGCTTTGGAACAGGCTGCCCA
>WAAG01001061.1:0-22999 GCA_013390105.1 Tichodroma muraria
ATAATCAAATTATATAGCCTTAACGGCTTTTTTTATTAAAGAAAAAATAATATTCACTTAGTTGTCCTCTCATCTTACAGCTCAAATTTCATTTTTACCCTTACTTAATATATTCTTCATATTTAAGTTCTCCAAGTCTGTCTTCCCTTTAGTTTCAGTATCTTATTAGGGCTACATGCATTAAACGTGCTTTTATTTTTGCTCTATCCTTACCAAAGCTGTAAGTTGGAAAAATTGCTGCTGTCCATGTTCAAGCCTCAAATACTGTTTGTTAAACACATGCTGTGTCCCAGTCTGCAGATAGCTGTACTCCTCTGAGACCTCAAGTATTTTAAGTACTCTTGGGATGAGAAGTGCTGTATATATGTTGTAGTGTTATAAAATGTTAGTTTATACTTGACTTTTTTTTTTAATTGTAGACATATATCATGACAAGAAGTTATAAAACAGTTCAGCATACAGAAGAAAAGCAATATGTTGTCAGTATTACCTTCCTTTCTTGGAATTCGATTGTTGAAACAAAGAGGTCTAGTGGAATGTTTGGCTCTTAAAATTATGCAGCTATGTCCCACAGAAGCTTAGCAGTTCTGGCAGGGTGGTAATTGTTTTTTTCCTTAGAATTTTTTAAATTATCTGGGCACCAACTAAAATAATGACATTTTTAAAGTGGTGGATTCAGTCGTGGCTACGCAGATATGAGCAGTCTGTCTTTGTTAGTGTTTATATTGTGGCATTGCCGAGGGACACCAGTGACAGGCAGGGACTGATTGTGCTTGGCATTGAACAAACAAGGTAGAGTTTGCCCCAAAGAGGTTATAACTTAAATACACAAGTACTGGGAGCTGGGGAGGGTGGCGTCACATCACGCAGGAGATGGGGAGTTGAAGCTGAAGCACCCCCTTCTCTCAAAGCTGAACACCTCTAAACCAGGGGTGCTTTTCTCCTGGAGTTCTGGTCTTCATGGCACAGGTGCCCTTCTAGCCAGCCAGGGTGTTTTCTGCTGTGAAACCTGTAATGTTCTGCCTGTGAAGTAGGCAATATTGATTTAAAAAACAAAACCAGGGAAAAAAGAGCCAGAAGAGTCTGCTTAGAGCTGCCAAGGTTAAACTTTGAAATGATTAGTCACTTTCCATTGCAGTCAGTGCAAACTACCAACATTTCTTAAACATTTCTTTTAGCAGTCGCTTACATGAATAATTAACTCCCGTGACCCTGCCTTGTCACTTACTGGTTAACATGGTCAAATGCTATCATTAACTTTCAGCATTAGATGTGCTCTCTCATACTTTCCACCTGCTGATGTAAATGCTCGGGCTCGAAGCTCACATTTCTAAATGTAGAAGCACAAGCCCGTGCAGACTCTTCAGAGGCTTCCTCCCATGCAGACAACGAGCTGTGCTGTCGCAGGATCCATGCTTTCCTTGTCTTCCCGAGTGCCTTGTTTCTGGGCAGCCGCTGGGAAAACGTGTCAGGGACATAGCAGAGGTTTACCTCACAGTGGCCTTTCTTTATCAGCAAAGCCAGGAAGCTGCACAAATCCCTGGCACGCATCCACCTTCGGCTTTCTGAGAAGCAGATAGCGTGTCCCAGCCTGTGCTTTATTTAAAGAGGCAGACCATTTGGGGTGAATAGCTAAGCTATGGAGCACTGGGATATCATACCTGCCTGGAATTTCTTCTTCCATCCAGAGAAAAATGCAACCAAAGTGATGATAGGGAATTTGCAGCTGATTGTGGCTAACAAAGTGGCAAGGCCTCCTTGGGATGTTATTGAGAATTTCTGAGTTCTGCCCTATGAGACCACATTTTTTAGGTCTTAATCTCATGGGAAATTTTGTCTTGGAGACAAACATAGGATTTGATCTGAATGTAAAGCTTTCATTTTGCACTCCTACTACAACTAGGATGGGAAATTGTAACGCAGCAAGCTCCCTCAGTCCTCTTGACACACAGGCAATGGCAAACTGCCATCAATCTCAAAGATTTATGTTCTTGTCCTTTGAAATCCCTACCTTGCATTATACCATTATCACAATACATAAGGTAATGGCAGGAGTTGAATGAGTCATGGGAGACTTTCACTAAGATTTAATCCAAAATTTAAAAGCTGCCTACTCTGCATTGCCACGGTGTGGCATGTTTTTAAGCTACAGGAAATACACTGTATTCAGCAACATCACATAATGTTAATTGCTGAATAATCTACCCCATGGTCCTCAGTATCAGTGCTGTAGGTGACAAGGTTAAAAACTAAACTCTGATTATTAATTTAGTCTGTCACTAGCAAAGATAATTCTTTGGTGGTAGAGATTATTATGGAGCCTGATTCAGGGACAAAAAAAATCCCAAATTTAAATTCATCATAGTGGAAAATCTTTAAACTGCTCTTCGGTATATTTAACAATTCCTGTTATCCCTCTGGGAACAAAATCTAAACCAAAATCTAACATGAAGGAAACAGGTTTGCTGTGATGCCAGAAGTGCTCTAATTAATGTATCTGGTTTTCATGGTGATAAATGGGGTCTGTCAGAGGGTAATAATTAATTCTTAATAACGTGAACGTCTCAAGGTTATTTTACCCTCAGATTTTTGAAGAGCTCTCCATAACCAAAACTGATACTGTAAATAAACAAATCTTGATTTGCTAGACACGTGGTACAGGTATGTGTGTGTTAGTGAGCTCGGCTTCCCTCTGAAGCAGACATTTCGCTTTTGATGCTCTGGTTTTGTTTGCACTCGCTTATCTGTCCACAAATGGCCATGTTGACTCACACTGCCCCTGCAAAGCTGCCCAGCCTCTTCATCACCAGCACTGACCCATGGTCTGGGTATGATGCCGGCAGCCATGATGCATGCCCATTCCTCTGCTTTAATATTCTCATTTCTAAAATTATGGTCTACTTTGTTGCTGGAAGTGCCTACAAAAAAGACATAAAATGTTAGAAGGAGAGGGTGTGTTTTAAAAGCAATTGTAACACCAGGGAGGGGAAGTTTCTTTCTTTCCTAAAACACTAATCTTTATTCTGCATCTGTCTACTCATTTACCCTCTGGTAACACTGTTGGCTCCCCTTTTCCCAACAGTTCTCTCTCTCTCTCATGGAAAAACTGGGCAGGAAGAGGTCATTGAAAACATTCTTGGGGATTGAGGCTACCAGGGCTTGTTGCTGCACAATTATGCAAGCAGATCCTTTTGAAAACAACTCTTAAGAAGGAAACAGGGAGCTTATAGTGAACAAGTGAGAACAGTACTTAGTGTAACTGTGTGCCTAGTACTACTAACTTTCTGGCCTTAGACTGTAAATTGGGCTGTGCTAAGGGACAGCTGAAGAACCTGAAAATGAAAGGATAAAAATAATATCAGATAGCTATCTTTATGTTCATAATTTTAGGCTTTATTCTGTAATTTAAATTCTTAGTAGACAAAGCATGAAATTACATGAAGTATGCATTTAATAATAAAGAAAACAGTCATGTAAGCATAGGTGACAAACCCCAAACTTCCCCTTGTCATTACACAAGTCATTTTCCATGAACACTGGCTTTTTTTAGTTTAGTTTTTGTTTTCAAGATGAGATTCTTTAGAGGAGTTTAGAATGGTGAACTTTAAGCTGAGCTAGGTAAACACAGTTATGGATCCTGAGTAATCCTTCATTGCCAATCAAAGTAATGACTTTCTTTCGCTTGCCGTTTTTCTTTCTCTCTCTCACTTTGATTTATACCCTGGAGTTTTGCTCAGTGATTTTTCAGAAGCTGCAGAGAAGTTAAAATAAACATGTTTAGTGCTGAACAGATTCATCTTCTTTTCATATTTTCCCTCCAGTTCTTTGCTACGTTCACAGAGCTGCCATGCACAATCTCTGCCCGTGGATGACAGCTCCTGCCATGGTCTGAAACCACAGCTGTCCCACACAGAGATGTCCTTTTGGGGCAAGTTTCTCCTGTGGAAGAAAGGCAGCAATGTGCCCTTAAAACTGCCTGCCCTCTGGGTTAAGAAATGCGTCTTATGTAGGTCACTGGTCAAGTTATCACATCTGTATGCGCAACCGTCTCGGCTTGGCTTCAAGTCTGCTCAGACACTGGGAGGCTGTGCAGGGGCAGGGTCCAGCTGCAAGGTCAGGAGCTCGAATTTTGGGAATACCTCTGCTGTTGACTCTGTGTGTCACAGATTCACTTCAGGGGAAAAGATATGAAACTGATAGCTCCTGGCTCTAGCACTATTTGCTAATTTCTCTCCTTTTTTGATGGCTGCTTTCTTGGTTTCACGTTTCACCTGTTCAACACAGGTTCACCAAGCTGACTGAAAAAAATATTATATGTGCTGGACCTTTCACCCTGCTCAAATTTATTGTTCAGGAACACTGAATTTTTTGTTTAGATATGAACTATCTCCTCTTTGCCACTGATGGCTACAATTACAGCCCACCTTACAGTAATAAACAAGTTGGAGTCAGAGGGGTTATTTAGCACAAATGAGGGCAGAACTTTGAGATAAAAGCATAGAATGATCACATTTCATTTTAAATTCTGTAATCTTTGTTATGCTGTATTACAAAAATTCAAGGCTAACATTTAATAGACAAAGGGTGCAAGCTGCATGAGTGGTCATTATTACACCGTATTTACTGAGTTCCCTGTAAACCGATTTTAGTTTATTTTTATACCACTGCCACTATGGAAAGCAAGACTTGATACAAAATCCCAACCAAACAAGCAAACACCAAGCCCAAAACCCTCAGCTACTCACAGCTATGCAGACATCCCTAAGCAATGCTGCTTTTACGCTAATGTCTTTAGATATTAGTACTAGGGAAATCTCCAGTCCTTAGGTAACTGCCACACACACACTTCTGTGGATGCCACTATCCTCCTTTGCTTTGTCTGGTTTATGGCTCCTTTGCATTTTTGCTCTTTATCATTAACAGACAAGTGGCATATTGCACTCCCACATGGTACTGTGCTTTCCTGTCTATATGCCTCCAAGTAAAAAACCCACTGAATTGATGCCTTGCCAATGTGTCTGAAGGTAGAAAAAAATAACTTTAAAAATGCTTTAAAATTTAAAAATGTTTTTGTTTTCATAAAACAAACCTTGTGCCTGTAATGTTAGAAGCTCTAATTGCCTAGGGAATTTCATCCTCTGAGTGGGTGAAAGTTGACAATAAAAAGGAATCTTCTTACAGGGAAGTCTTTTTTTTTTCACTTCACCAAATTGTTTCACTATGAATCAAGGTTGTAACAAGGATTACAAAGCAGCAAAAGAGATGGGGCTTTCATTCAGGCCTGTTTTGACCTTAGTTTTGGCTTACCACCCTGTGTCCTGGGACATTCCTGCTTCTGCAGAGGTGGTGACAGTTCTGCCTCTGGAAGGAATTCCCTAGGCCCAGGAAAGACAAGGGGAGGGTCCTGGGACAAAAGGTCCAGAGAAGCTGCTGCTTTAGGATAAGGCTGCTGGGGCTAGAAATGCCCAGAAGTCTTTGGAGAAGATGCCTCCTTCCTTTTCCATGGGTCCAAAATGGACACTGGCACTTGATAATTTGCAGATATCACTGCAATGGAAGAGATCAAAAGAAAAACAGCACTTGTCTAAAAAAACTTTTACTAATCCTCCTTTTTCATCTAACCCTGCACTGGAATTAAATATTTTCAAAGAATCATTGGATCACTTCAATTGAAAAATACCCTAAGATCACTGAATCCAACCACTGCCAAGTCCACCACGTCCAGTACGCCACGTCCTTAAGCATCACATCTACACATCTTTTAAATGGTGCCAGGGATGGAGGTAGCAACTTCCATAGGCAGTCTTTTGGTAATGAAATTTTCCATAATATCCAATCTAAACCTCCCCTCAGGCAACAAGAGGCCTGAGGGTCCTTCCTGTCCCATTGCTTGTTATGTGGGAGAAGAGGCTGACCTGGCTACAACCTCCTTTCAGGTAGTTGTGACTGTGCAGAGGGGGCTGTGCTGCAGTTCTGGAGCTGCTGGGAGCCAACAGGCTTGGCAGCAGTGATACTGGGCGTGTTACCAACCCAGGATCACCTCAGCCCCTGAACCAAAGCCAGAATGGACAATGTCCTCCACACAGGCTTTGGGGAGCAGCTCCTTTGGCATGTGTACAGCGTCTCTCCCTTCCTCAGGCCACTGCGTCTGCACCAGCAGCAGCTCGGGGTGAGAGCAGCCGGGTAGGACAGAGAGTCTGTCTCAGCTGCTGAATGGTCACGTCTCAGGGGAAAAACTTACTGGTATTTTATGTAAAGCACATATGACTTCTTGTGATTTCACCCTTGCCGTGCAAGGTCTGGGGTGGAAGCTTCTGTTGTTGCTGGTACTTTTTCTGTAGAGTCTGACATGGCAAGAACTGCAAATGAGATGGGATACCCAGGGTTTCTAGCTTTTCTCAGAAAAACAGGGTGTAATGTGCTGAAGAGGGAGTGTCAGTCTTTGGCTTTCTTGAATTTCCTGGCTATTGTTGATTTATATCAGATCCTTAAAGCTATTTAAAAACAGTTTTTTGTTAGTATTTCCTTAGTAAAATGAGTGAAAGGGATGACATATTTCATGGAAGCTGATGTATGTATTCTTTTCAGAAAGACCTAAAGGGTTCTTTTGGCATCAGCATGTCCATTAGGCAATTGTTTTTGAGATGCACAATATGTACCAGGTAGAGTCCGTGGCTGCTAGGGGTTTGTCGTGCTGTCTTCCTTTAAGCAGGTATCTACAGTACTTTGTGTATGGCCCATACGCGAAGTTCACTTTATTTATGCTATATACCAAATCACGCTCCATAAAACTCTCAGATCTCTCTTACAAAACACTTCCCTAGGATATGTGCCATGTGTGGAAAAATTCTGTACCAAATTACATTTTACAAGTTTTCATGCATGCTCATTTAGATGATTTATCACCCTCACAAGGCAGGATCTTTCAAGGCTCCAAAAGGAAGCATAAACCATATGATTACTGCCAGTGCTTACTTCTAATTAAACCTGTCCTGAAACAAAACAACAACAAAGAGGATATGAAAATAAGCACCTTCAGAGTAATTATGCTAATTCTTGTATTTCTTTGCTCTTACTAGAAACCAGTGACAATTCTAAGAGCAATTCACAAGGACAATAATTTTTATCAGTTCACACTTTGTCTAAACTAATGGTCCTTCCATTTTTTTTCAAAGTGGTGATAAAAGCACTGAGATCCACAGGTGAGAGCTGAGTTCAGAGCTCTGCCTTGCTGGCTGGAGACAGCAGAATTCAGGTAGAAGTCTGGGACCATATGGAGTTTCCTTGTCATTCCCAGTGACAGTGACACTCCTCATGCCACACTGATTTGGCCAGGGTCAGTCAGGAGCTCAATCCGACTGCAAGGTCTCAAAAGCAGGGAGAGCAAACCAGAGCAAGGTTGGATGGATAGAAAGTAGACCACAGTAAGGTTTCTTTTGACCGCTGTGTTGCTCACTTGCTAAATGTGCTTTCCAGAAAAGCAGATTCTCCCACTGAAGAGCACCAGTTTTCAGCTCAGCTCCTTGCATGTGTACCATAAAGTTGTCCCAATCAAACTCCAAGTGGCATTTATTTACAAGCATGGCAATGGGTTGATGCTATGCAGTGTCCTCCCTGGCTACCTGCATGGTTTGCAATGATTACTATAAATTATGGGAGTATTTCTGATTTGAAGAGCACAGCAACCAGATTTCTAAACCCAGATCGTGCCTTTACCACTCACTGGTACCATGACCAAACCACTAAGCCTGCACTGTTCTGTGTTTCTTGAATCCAAGCATTTGCGATGGCAAGTTAAAAAGAAGTCCAAAAATAGTAAGACACTGAAAATGTGGGAAAAGCCTCTATATTTCAAACATTTTTTTTTCTTAAGCTATTTTAGTTTTTCTTTTTTATAATACTAGAACTGAGATTTTTTTTTTTCCTCAGCAATTAATTCTGTTTTGGTTCAGAATGTGCAACTAAATTACTGGAAATATTATAACAACTACTTCTCAGAGTCTAAACAAAGTAAAATCCAAGGTATTACAGAATATATTCAGCAGCTACAAAGAAGATGCTGCTTTGACTTGAAGGTCCAACAAAAAAAAGTTTTTCTCCCTGAAAGATAATAGCAAAAGATAGTCAACACGAGCCGAGGAAAAAAAGAATCACTTTAATGATAGAGAAATATTGATCTCTTATTCTAAAACTCATACACACAGACACACACACAAAGAGTGGGGAGGTGGGGTGTACCCTTTTTGTAAATGAAGAAGATCTGTCTTTTCCTAAATTGAACAGTATAATGCCCCAACCATATGTCATAGGCTAAAATCTCAGATAGAAGTTGTATGGGTTAAATTGATACGTTATTACAAGTTAAATAACCAGAGGGGAGTATTAGTCAAAAGCTTTCTCCCACCAAAGACTTGATATATAGTTTTTAAAGAAAAAAAAAAAAGAGACTACTGGATTCTGAAATGGTCCTGGAGACATTTGGATATTATCTAATAAGAAGAGGGTTTATCCTGAAACAGACCTCAGTGCATGAGAGTGACTGAGCAGGATGAAAAAGACTCCAAGAACAGAAGCACAAGGTAGTATCTGTCATTCCACCCTTTTCATTTCCCAGCCAGACATATGGCTGAATCTTGTAATTTAAATGCAGATTATCTAACCCAGCAGGAGTGCCTGAACATCCTGGAACCAGTGTCATGTTTCAGTAGGAGTGTCAGTGACTGTTTCATGTTGCATAATTCCAAAATATTTTGTTCTCTGCCAAATTTAAGTACTTTTTATGCTTTCAAGTATTTTTTATGCTTTTAAAGGATGGGTCTTCCTTCTACAGATGCTTTTTTAGTCTTTTAAGCGGAAAAGCATTCACTGCTGTTTTTCTGTGCCACCTGAAAGCTAGTTTGTCTCCTCTTTAGGCAGGAGGAATGAATCTCTCCATTTGCAGTACCAGGATGGCTGAACGTCAGAGAGTTTTGCCCTCGGCCTGGGACAGAGCTGTAGTGTACAATGCACAGTGGCGAGCTGATGCCAAGCGCCTTTTGATGCAGACACATTGCGTTGTGAAAACATGGGTTTCATTGAAAATCCAAGTCAGCAGATATATGGCTATAGGTACATAGGTGTTAGCACATGAAACTTTTTGCCAGATTTTTTTTTGAGGAGCAAGCATTAATAGCAACACATACACCTTTCAAAATTATACTGGGACTTGGACAAAATCCACATGCCTAAATTCCAGGGATCCAGCCTGACAACTCTTTAGCACTGTCTAACTTACTAGATGTTAACTCTCCAGAAATATCCTGGTCTGCTGTCAAACCCTTCAAAGAAAAGTTTTGAACCAGCTCAGATGCAGCCCAGTGTCAGGAGGTGCCCCATGTCTTTCACCTAAGATCTGTCATACTCCAGACTGACAGACAAGATGCCCAACCTGCTCTGAAATTCCCAGAGGGGCCTTAACCTACTGGGCTCTGAGTTCAGCTTTCAGGGTCTTCAGTTTTTGCCACCTCACCTTGGAAAACAGGAAAGGTTTTTGAACTATCAGGTTTTTAGGCTGCAGCTCTTAACCTCAAGAATGCTTAAATCACAGTGTAGAAATTTGAAGAGGGAGTAAACTCTGCTGCTCAAGTTAACTGGTGGTGCAGGAAAGGCTGCATGGGCAGAAGGAGAACAGGGAAGAGAAAGCCTGTCTGCCTCAGCAGCTGTACACCTTAGCAGAGGTATAGATGCTGCAGGTGCTACTGAATGCTGAGAAGCTCATGTACAAAGACAGGAGCATCCCCAAAGGCATGGTGANTGGTGCCGTTTTGGCAATTGTCACCAGGGGTAAGGCCACATCAAGTCTAGGACTGATGTGAAAAAAATCAGTTGCGGCCATGGCAAATCCCAATTGCTAAGATTCATCTCCCAAGTAAAGGGGAAATACCTTTTAAAGGCTACTTTTTAGACTGGAAGTAGGTAGCAGATTACAATGTGGGACACAGGAGAACTGACTTCATAATGCAGTGGATAGATAGAGCAGGATTCATCCTGAGCACTGTAGAGGAAGCCACTCTACACAGCTGAAGCTAACAATCTCTGTGACCAGAGGGGATAGATAGAAACACACTCTGAACACACCTTTATGGAATACCACTACTTTGTATGTCCAAACAATGCAACTTTAACTTATATGTAATGAAAACATTATTTAAATAGAACTGAATCAAATGGGACATATCCCAGCACAAGAAACACTCAAACTACAGTAAATTTATGTGCAGGGTGGAAGATACATCCCTCAAGTAGCAGTTATTACATTCATTATCTTAACTGATATGTGTGGTGATGTGGAGAGCAATGGCATATGTAAAAAATTTACCCTCAGTACGTAGAAAAGAAATGACAAACTACGAAGCTAATCAAAACTTATTTCAAAAAGTCATTGCAGTGTCTTTGTAAAGGTTCTTTGATTCTTCTTCAATTGCATGCTAGATGAACAAAATCCTTCTTAAAAGCTTGCATGTAGGGTGATTAGTGAGCAAAACTGGAGAGAAAAGTGAGAAAGGACAAGGTAAGCAACTTTTTTTGGCATTACTCTTCTTCCTACTGAATTTCCAAATGTCTTTTTAGCAAAACGTGTTTGATAGATTAGGAATAAAAAATTGTTTCCACATTTTTATGCTCATTAGGAATTGGTAGAAGAGAGCAGATCAGCATTTGACAGCCTTCTTTTAAAAGTATGTTCTTAAAATCTCCATGTTTTACTGACAGGTTTTGATGTGCTCAGCCTACAAACCCCAGACTTTTAGGTTTGTCTTTGAGTATTTCAGTTTAAAATCCCAACCAAGAAAATCATCGTTTTCTATGCCTTGTAGGCTTTGATCCTTTGAAAATCTGACTTAACTGACTTATCTGAATTTCGCCTTTTGCTTCTCACCTAGATAAACAGTCCTAAAAAAAACCCCAAAAAAACATCAACACAACAAAAAAAAATCCCAAACAAATTAATGCTATCAATGACTAACAAATCCTGTGATTTGTTTGTGAATTGTCCTGCCTGTGAACACAATTAGTAAGAAAATAGCCTTAGTGGTGTTTAGCCTGCAGACACCAGTGGAGCTCCAAAACCATAGATTCCAATTAAGGGATTGACTTTTCAAAAAAGATTAAAATAATGAAATGCATTTAGCTTTGCTAAATGATGACAGGGAGTGAAGAGGACAACCCTCAGCAACAATAAGGAGATTGTAAACAGCAACAATGGACAAGAGTTGTTTAAAGGAAGAGAAAGAACATTTTCCTAGGCACCAAGAATAATAAGGAATAATGGATGTGTAGATAGAATAAATAACTTCAATGTTGATTGTTGGTATTCTTATTATATTTCATCTTTTGAATGAACACAGAGATGTTTGTTGTCAAGGACAGATTTATTCATGACCAAGGAAAATGGAAGGGTGCTGACTACCTTGTTACCACTGCCAAATACAGCATCCAGTTTTGTGTGACCTAGGAAAGGCTGTACCACTATATATCTACTCATATGGAAAGGCTTGCATCCGGTCTGGTTTCTATGCAGCCTCTGTACAAATGTTCACCAGAAATAACATTTACAGAATTGCAAACCCACTTCATCCTTCAAAGAAGCCACCACCTTGCTGCTGCAGCAAGAGGGGAGGAGTGGTCAGGAAGGCAGCGTGGTGTGCCCATGGTTTTGATACAGCATCCAGAGGCAGGAAGTGCTCTGTTTCTACCAGGAGCTTGAGTAGATCCTCGGCTCCACCACTTGCTTTTTAAGGTGTCTAACCAGCTTGATTGAGAGACAGAAATAACACTGAAGTCTTCATAGTCTGCTGTTGCTGTTCAACCCTGCTGCAGGGATTTCTCCTACTTACTTCCAAGAAAGAAACATTTTGGGATTAGAATAGCTCCAAAGCCTCTGTGAACACTAGGATTCTAACACATATTTCAAAAGCCAAACTCAACACTGTTAAGTAGTTCTAGGTTATCAAGATCCAAGCTCAAGCAGACATCTAATTGCAATAAATGATAATGCCAATGACTCATCAAAGACACTGTAGTATAATCCATCATGGTTTTGGGGTCTTGACAGTAGAAATGTACGTTATTATTGCTGAGAGAAGACATGTCTTCAAATTAAACTGTAGTGTGCCCATCAAAGCTCTTGTTGAAAACTGTAACCACTTCCACTGAATTCATAGGATCTAGAGATGGGTATGGAGCCAATACACAGAACTGAGTGTTGAAATTTAGAGACAAATCCAGCAAGGCTCAGCGATTCCCTTCTTCCTTTGTCACCTGAGAGCAGTTTCTGATAGCCCCCAGAATGTTTCTTCTCAAACAGAAAAATAATCACCTTTTCCCCTCCCTACTAACATTAAATGCCCTGTTTTTCCTCCAGCATGTGGGATCACCAAGTTAACACTTTCCCTCCATTCCTTGTGGATAGAGATGGGAACATATTATTTCTAATGCGAGGTTTGTATCAACATGTATTATTTCTAATGTGATATTTGTATCAAATAGTGCAAGTAGAAAGGCAACTGGGAATTACTTTTGTTCCACGGCAGAGGATGCATGCAAGCGTAGCATTACAGTGCTCACCATGCAATTGTGACAGCATGTGATGGCAATATTTCCAAATAGTATATCCCACAACAAAAGGTCAGCAAGCAAACGCTCAGACAGACACAGTGTCAGATTTTCCTTCTCCCTGATATGCAATCTTCCCAGAAAATGAAGACAGAAATTCCTGAGTACATTTGTAAAACATAGAAGGAGGTGTGCATAAAAAAAAACAATTAAAGAAAGAATTGCTTTTTGCTGCTTTTTTCCTAGTGCACTCTTTTTGAAATTAACCTCCATATACTAATTAACCTTTGTGTGACTTTATGTAAATTATATGGCATTCTTTGCTGTATTGCTATGGTAGTGTAACTGATAAAAAGTGATATAAAGTACTTTAAAGATAGCCAACAAAGTTTCTTTTAAATGTATTACACTGTAAAGATGCTGGAATAATCAAGCTCTCTTGGAATGAGAGACAGACAAGAAGGACTGATAGATGAGGAAGAGAAAAGGTGAAAAGTGATGTGAAAGATCCTGGAAGTTCATACATTCATGGGCTACATCAACAACTTGATAAACATGCTGAGGACCACTAACTCAACGTAGATGTTCAAATTAATATAATCTCAGAACCTAGGCTCATACACTGGAAATTGATATTAAGGGTGTTCACTGGAGTTCTAGAACCCATGGTGGTTTTGGAGAATTTCAGCAGATGAGAAGTATCACTTAGGAAGCCAGGTGAGTGGTTCCCTTATGATGCACAATTAGTTTTCTTGTGTGTCTGAGACATCAGGGAACTAAGAGTCTTGAGAGGAAATTTAACTAAAGAAACAGTGCCCAGATTTATTAAGATCTTTTGTTATACCTGAAAGATTTCACACTATACTTAGCCAAGGTGACCTGGTGTTATACATAACTACCCAAAGCACTTGGGATAGTAAAGACATGAGGAGCAAACAAATCAATGCTGAAGTCCGTGTGGAAGCCAAGTGTTGATGTCCACTGAAGTGTTTGATTTGACAAAGATGTCTGCTGAATCTGTTTTTTTAAATTATTTTTATTATTATTCATAACACATCTATTAGAGCATTAGACTCTAAAATGTGCTTGTTACATGTTGTATTACATGTCATATATGGTATGGGTACTGACGTATCATTTAAACTAAAATAAGAACTAATTCAGCTCCTTGGAAAGATGGCTGAGGTGCTCAGCTCAAAACAGAACCATACCCTGACTCCTGACCACCCATGTGTAGGCTCCTTGCATGCTGAGATGGGAAATTTTACTATACAACTGCTTTCAGTCATTCTTCTTGATTAGTTTAAGACACTCCCTGCTCAGTACTTTGGTTGTGGTGAATCCTAGGCACCTGATTCTCCCCATGACATCTATCCAGAATAGGTATTTCCCACTGCACAGTATGAATTCAGAACTGGGACCCTACAAGTGATATGCAATGAAACTCAGTTGAGAGACACCTACAAGTGATGTGCAGTGAAAATGGCTCAGTCTTGTCATGCTGTTTGTGGATGTAAAGCCAGGTGTCTGGAAATTTAGCACAATAGCATCTACCCTGTAGGTGCACAAATTTTGCTGGATTTACGCTGTTGTCTGTGAAATGCTCAAAGACGTGGAATAGTGCCAAACAGTACCTGGTTCACTGTCTGCATCAAACAGTGGATAGTCAGACTGAGAGATTTACTTCAGGCTAGTCTAGGGTATAAAAAGGAAAATTTCAGAGAGATATTAAGGGGAAATGATATAATGAATTATATTATAATGGCATTAGACAACTTTTTATGCTGCTATTACCTGGGAAGTGAGTTTTCAATATGATGGAGAGGAAGGCGTGGTGACAGCCCTGATGATGAGATGTTTTGTCCTCGGGGCATCCTGATCATCAAAGTTTGCCCAGTACTCTACTGGGAGAGCAACCTGCTTAACACCACCCCTCCATCCACCCTTTTCCCAATACACTTGTTCCTGGGTGAGACAGGGGGTATGTCAAATTCTGAGACATCAAGGAAATTTCTGAGATGCTGTTTCCATTTGCTCTTGCCATCTTGTCAAAAAGAGGCATTCAGTTAGCAGGACCTCTGGCACAGCAGCACCAAGGCTGCCAGCAAGGCACTGTCCACAAGAGCCAGTCACTCCATGGTGCACATTCAAACCTCCACCCACAGCAGCCAGCATTTATTTGTGTCTCGGTTGGAAAGCTAGGTTTCCTCCTGGCTCCAGCATGTAAAAGAGGAGTGGAGGTTTCTGAAGCTGAGGAATGGTGATGCCTTGCAATCAGCCCCAGGTTTTCTGGGTTCAGCGTAACTGCTACAAGAGACGTAGCAAAGACACGATGGCATAGGAGAGGCACTCATAATGATGCTTTAGAAATTATAAGAAAGCTTGTTCAGAGCAAAACTACACAGACTAAGGAAAAGGACAGAGCTGCCTTTTCTGTCTACCCCACGGCTGGCCTCATGCTCGGGTGTGTTTCCATGGAGGCTGTTGCTGTCACTACACTGCTCACGCTGGAGTGTCACATTGGATGGGGGCCAGCTCAACAAGAAAAATAAAGTGAGTTTTGAAGAGGTAATGTGGTAAATGTTCTTCTCAGTCTGGCTACCAATATGTGCTGTCTAGCCTGAGGCATGCAGCACATATGGGTAAAGCTACTGAAGTTTGGTACTTTTAACTTCTTGAGTCACTTTTTACAAAACCAAAGAGATGCATTAGACCAACTGTGGAGATTTAAAAAAAAAAAAAAAAAGGTAAGGAAAGGCAAAGCCGAGTGATCTGATCCCAACAGACTTCCACTGCCCATTTCTCAATTCTTATTCTGGGGTTTACAGGCTTTTCTGCATACTGGGTTATTTTCCCTGCTGCTTAGGCACCAGCAGAGCAAGCAGATGTTCACAACAGCAGGCGGCCAGGATAGCAAAGCACCCTGGCCATGCTGATAGGGCCCAGGCAGGTGACAGTGTCCAGGGCAGCAGCAAATGTTGGCATTTGGGCCACCTGCCTGGGGCAGCTCTAAGGATAGTCCTGCCCTCTCACTATTGCAGCAGCTGCTGGAGGAGGTGGCCTGGCTCCAGCTCCGCCTTCTGTCAGGGAAATTCAATTTTACGTCCACTGCTGAGGTTCAAATTAGTTCCAGTGCTAACTGCTCTGCAGAGAATTTGGCCAGTCCATTTGGGGAGGCTGTGGTAGACAGGGTAACTTTTGTAGCAAAGCAAAACATAGGTGAGGTCTGCTCTTCAGAAATCTGCTCCTGTCTCACTTACGGTCTGTCAAGGCACTTCAGCAGTCATTTTGCAGTGCACCCCTGAGCTTCTGGGAGAGCATCAGAACCTCCTCCTCTTTTTCCCATCTGTCAGCTCAGTAGCGACAATAGGGCAGACTGGAGTTTCTTTCAGCTCATTCGATTTCTATGGTTAGCATTTGCCAAATGCTCAACCATTTGTAAAAATCATGTCATCAGTTGTCATTAGAAAGAGAATTGATAACTGGTACTTACTGAGCTTTGCAGTCAGTCAAACAAATTCATTCTCTTAGTTTAAAAACAAAAATCACACAAAAAAGCCCAGACATTAAGTAAGCAATTGCTACAATAAAACACTTAGATTTTTTCAGCTGTTATATTGATACCCAGTGGTAACAACTATGGTTAATAATCTGTGAAATTCAGCATTTAAAAAAACCCTATAACTCATTATAAAAAATAATTTACTCAATTTACTCATCTGTAATGTCATATGTACAACTGAGTCCAGATAAAGTCTCTTAATGCTTGTGAGTCATCAACATTCCATATCAAGAAAGCATACAATCCAGAAATCACCATGATTTGTCAATGATGCCCAGGTGCAAACCCAGGCATTTCAAGCCAACCAAATTACATAAGAGAAGAATTGAAAAGAACCATTTTTCATTTTCAGTCACAGGAACATAGAATATGCTGAGCTGAAAGAGACCCATCAGAATTATCAAATCCAATTCCTGGCCCTGCACAGGAAACCCCAAAGAGTGTCACACCATGTGCCTGAGAGCGTTGTCCACTTCTTGAACTCAGACAAGCTTGGTGCTGTGACCACTTCCCTGGGGAACCTGTTCCAGTGTTCAACTGCCCTCTGAGAGACAAACCTTTTTCCTGATACTCAACCTCAACCTCCCTTGACTCAGCTAATGTCATTTCCTTGAGCCCTGCCACTGGTCACAAGAGCAGTACCTGTCCATCTGCTTCCCCTCAGGAGGAAGTTGTAGACTGCAATGAGGTCTCCCTCAGCCTCCTCCAGGCTGAGCAGACCAAGTGGCCTCAGCCATTCCTCATTTGGCTCCCCCTCCAGCCCTACTCTTGTTTTCCTCCTTTGGATGCTTTCTAACAGCTTAGTGATTTTCTTACCTTCTGGTGCACAAAAATGCCCCCACCCCCCCAGGTGAGGCTGCCCCAGTGCAGAGCAGAGCAGGACAATCCCCTCCCTTGCCCTGCTGGCCATGCTGTGCCTGATGTCCCCAGGACAGGGTTGGCCCTCCTGGCTGCCAGGGCACTGCTGACTCACATTCAACTTGCCAGTGACCAGGACCTGCAAGTCCCTTTCCCCAGAGCTCTGTCCCATTTCTAATCTGATTCTTAATCTCTTCCATTCTTGATGCTGGGTAAATGCTTCCCGAATCCAAGAGTTTCTGGTACTGGAAAAGCCAAGTTGCATGGCCTTGAAATCAAAAGTTATCAACATGTATGCTTCAGTAACACCAGAAAACATCTGAAAGATGGGGAGGATGAATGCTGTATGAGTAAAGAGAAAACACTAAGTGCTTATGCATTGGGAGATTTATTCTGTTGTAATTTATTTAACACCTCCATGGAGAACAAAGAACTTTGCTAAATTAAAAACAACTGGGATAAAAACCTTAAGTTCTTGAAAATATTTTTTATACCTAAAATTTGTCAGGAAAAGCATGAAAGATTGTTATGATAATTCTTGCAAAGGAGACATCCCAGATGTTTTTGGCTTCCTACTAGATGCAAAATCCATGCCCAGCTGAGAGTGTTCCTTTGCTGACCTGACTGCAGAACACTCCTTATTCCTGTGCACTATCCCCAGCTATTTCTGAAACATTTCTTCTGGCCTTGAATCTTCTCCTCCAGGTCTTTAACATGCAGAACTTCTTTTGAAGCCTATGGAACCCATGCACAGGGAACAAATTAGACATCATCAGTTTTACAAAGAGGCAGTGAAATGCAAAATTACCAGGAGCTATAGAGAACACAAGACAGTGAAGGTTACAGGGAAAATTTGGAATGATTGTCCTATACCATGTCTCTATCTTACTATAAGAAATATAGTAGCCCTAATAAAATGAGTGAGACTACTGTGTGCCTCTCTTTATAAAGCAGTTTAAGGGATGACCCCCTTTTTTTTTTGTCTCCAAAACAACCAAACAACACAGTGTTTAATGCAAGGAGCTGAGATCATGGAATCTAACACAGACCTTAAAATGACATAACAAATTTTATTAGGGAGATATTTAGGTTCATAAATTCAGCTACAAACTACAGACTTTCAAAACGAAAACCCAGAGCAACCCATTCCATTCATGGGCATTGCATTGACATGGTGTTCAGAGCCAGGAAGTGCTCATCTCCATTTCTTCGTTTTTGTTTTTTTTTTGCAAAAACATTAACCAAACATTACAGACATGCACATATCAAACCTTCCCCAGAACACATCCTTTGATGATTTCCTACTCCATATTAAATTTTGCCAGTCTCAGATTATAGTAAATAAGGAACTGGTCCTCCTGTTCTTCTGGATCTTGAATAAGATCATAAGCCTTTAAGGGCTCTTTCTAAAAGAAGGCAAGTTTAAAATAAAAAAAAATAAAAATGCATGATCTCAGTCCAAGGTTATAAAAAGGGCACAGAACTTTTGGATCAAGGGAGTGAAGCATTAATACTTTGTGGCCCCACTTTACTAGAATATGTGTCTCGACAACATTGCTAGTCTAAATCTGTCAAATTGAATATTTTCATCTGTGTCCCTGGAGAAAAACACACACCTATTAATTATATCAGATTATAATTTTCCTCTCTTGTATGGTATAACTGAACTACTCTCCATTATATACTTTATTGTATCATAGAGGCTGCATTATGTACACTAACACTGCCATTTAGGCAATGAAATAGGTTGTGTATTTTTAAGGGGGTTAATGACTGTGGGCTGAAGGAGATCTCCTGATAGCCTGTTAAAGAACAAACAATTAGTTTATATGAAATAGAGAAAAAAATACAGGCACAGTGTCCAAAAGCTCCAACGGTCCTATACAAGGAATACTACTGCTGATGTTTGAGGGAGGCCCATGAATACAACCCTGATACTTGATAGTTGTACTTCCACATTTTAGACTGACTGTTTTGATTAATGGCCACCTAGAAGTAGACTGTAAAGCTTAGCATTTGATGGCAGAGTGCCATTCATGTTGACATTTCTTAAGTAGATTCAAAGAAATAAAAGTTGATGTCCTGGCTCAAAGGAGTCTGTACTCTCATGCTTGATGACAGCTATCTGATAGAGGGGCAAGGTCCACATACTCATGTTGATCTTAACACCAGTTTGAATGCAGAAAGAGTCAAGGATGCACTTGGCAGATCATCGAGGGCTGGATTGCAAGACAGTAACCATACCTGAAAGGCTGTATCTGCTGGTGTGGTCAATTCCTTGGCAAAGAAAACACATTTATTTGCCTGTATCCAAAAAGGAAGGCTTGTAAAAGGAATTAGTAATACAATCCCTCAACTGTAGGTATTTCAATTGATTATCTGTCAACCCAAAGGTTTCTCTAAGTTCAGCAAATGAACACAATCTGTCTTCTAAAATGCATCATGTAATTTGTTAAAGCTTTTGTCTAACCATGCATCCCAAATAAAAATGCATTCAGGTTTCGTTTGGGTAGTAAGGTTGACTTTTTTTGTGTGTTGTTTATTTGAGTTAGAAAATTGAATACAATTTGAAATGGAATAAACAGTAGGGAACTTAAGTAATTTTTTTTATAGCTGGTGTTAATTTAAATTACCAAATCTCTCAATATTCAGCACATTACTGATGTATTTCAGAAGTATTTTTATGTGTTTCAGTTAGACATTGTTAAAATATGCTATTGATTTTCTGTTTTCTTTTGTTCTGAGGTTCCAGTGTGCTCTCTGCTGGTGGTGCCATTCTCCATTTTGAAAAATGATCGGTTATTAATAAAAAAATAACCTTAATGCATGCCTAAAGGTAGAAGTTGCTAAATTGCTAAACTGCGTTGAAGAGTATTGTTTATTTGCACATGGATTAGGATCTAAGACAAAATTATAAAACAAAGAAGACAATGAAGAAAATTTTGTATCAGTGGCGGACAGGAGAGAGGAGAGGCTCAGGAATGCTAAGGGGAGACTTTGTAGTACCTTGTTTTTGGTAAGTTTTAGGAAATTCCATTAGGGGAAGAACAGCTACAGGAAGACTGGAAAGAGCCATCTGATACTGTAAGCAATGAGAATCAATAAAAGTGATTCAGTAGTACTGCTCTGTAGGTAATAAGGCAGAATTGGAGAAGAACTACAGAAAAAGTCTAAAATCACACATAAACACACTTGTCGAGATTTAGAAAAAACAAGCAGTCAAAAATGGTCAGTGGGGTGATTTTTTCTCCTGGCTTCAAAAGTACGATTTTCTAATTTTAGAATAACATATGGCAGTACACTGTTAAGGTTCCTGTTTCAAAATTTAGGACTGTGTTTCTGAAAAGATACTGTAAAGTCCTGTTGATTCAGAGGAAATATAATTAAAGTTTCTTCTTTCAAGGAAAAAAAAAAAAGAAGAAAAAAGAACTTTTTAAATCTTGAGAAATACTAAATGCTTTCAAAATATTTCTGTGTTAAAATGTAAGCCAGAACATTTTCAAACAGACAATGTATGCTCAACCTTGTTAAGCTAGATGAGACTGGAAACAGAGGGGTCAGGTGTATGGAGTGAGCCAAGACGGTGATTTAGTAGGACAGGTTTTCCATAAAAGCATGTGATTGAGAACTACATTTCTCTATAAATCTGGGTTATATATCAAATACTAATGTGTAATATCCCTACTTCTGTATCAATCTATTGATATATAATCATGTAATACATTCCTCTTGCAAATGTAGCCACATATTTTTTTGCTTTAGATACTGCCCTGCAAATTCATGTATATGGGTAATAGTTTTTAGTAGCAGGCAATAGACCATGTAAACAGCCAACCTAGCGCATAATGAAACTCACGAAGAACAAATTTTATCACCCAATGTCAGTCAGCCAACTCGTCTTCTAGATGATTTCTTTAGATATTTTATATAAATGAATAAAATATTTCTAAATATGACAAAATAAATATTGATGTTTTAAAATATTTTATCTGAAATTCAATGGAAATGAGCTTTGTCTTTTTCTCAGGGCACAGCAATGCGTATAACGTGATGTTTCTCTGTTACGCACCTTATCACACTGTCTACATGCAATCTTCTTCTTGCTATCACTATTCATTTTTCATGTGCCAAGTATTCATTAATCCTTTAACCTCGGTAGGTAGAAACCGGTTTTTTTCTGCACAACACTCAGCGCTCCCTGTTCCAAGTAGTTAAGAAGGATGAATGTTGTTAATACTCACCTTTTTTTATTGATAAATCTGAATATAAGCTATGCATCTGTCCAGGGAATGTTTCCAGCTGTCTTCTATAGTAGCCCGCTTCCCATGGGATTGCGTATTTTATCTTTTAAAACAAGTGTTACAACGTTAACTCTTGACTTGGGTAAAATCTAATGAATCACATATGTAACTTACAGGGAGTAGCTGGAGCTGGTTCTGATGTAAACTACTAGCATAAGGAAATATGTTGCTTGGGTCATTAGTCTGTATTTTAACTCTATGTGCACTTTTCTCCAAAGGAAATGATTAGACTAGAAGGCAACATTACAATAGCAAATCATGCCTAATCCCCTTTATGGCTTGTGGAGACATATATTTCTGATTATAGCTGTTTTAACATTTCTTAATCTGCCTTTTTTTTTATTTTTTCCCCTTATGGAAATAGAGGTAAGTTGCAAAGACAAATAGTGAAGGGTTATATTATCCAAACCATTTATGCCAAGAGGAGGCAGAGGACCATTACAGGGGAAGAGATGACTAGATGTATTTCTGGGAGCTTGCATGAAATCCTCTTTGGGAACAAACACTGGTTCTGGTTCTTCTGGCTTCCTCAGTAAATATTATGATGAGCAGCAAATATTAGTTTGTATTTACAGAAAGTAATAGCATTTTAGCAGTAATTATTTGCCTGTGCTCTGCCTGGCTTTCTGTGTAAATACACAAGCTGTATGGGCATTTACAAACACCCTCACGTGACAGGCCAACCTCCTAGACGTGGGATCCATCCCTCTCTTTGCTTTTTATTTACCCAATAATTGTTATGACTGGGACTCAGGAACTGTTGAGCTGACTGTGAATTTGAGAGAAGAAGGGGTGGGACTCATAAAGAACTTGTCGTTTTCTACCTGCTCTGACCATGGCTTCTGCCAGGGGCCAGCACAGAACCCTGATTATTCAAAAGGCTATTAAGCTTCCTTAAATTGAACGGCTCCAGACCATTGCACAGAAACCATCTAAGCAGCGCTGGTCAAAGCTCACCTGCGCTCTGGCCACACCGTGTTTACTTTATGCAACAGGAACCACAGGGGAGAAGACAGAAAACAGCCACATCAGCTTCACATTGACAAAAGGCCCTCCATGGCAAGAGAATCCCTAGGTACCTTGTCGGGCCAACTTAATAGCTTCAATACTGCCCAGGCATGGACCAGGATCTTTCCACCGAAATATTTCAATGTGCAAACACGGTTAAGAATGCTTTTGAAAAGAAACAGAGATTCGCTTCTTAAGGTTTAACTGACTCTTAGGGTTTATATTTTTGTTTCCTAAGGTTCTGAAAGTTCTTTTAAATCATTAACGTAACAAGGTCTTTATATTTTAAACAAACTTTAAGATTATAGAATCTGTTCCTCTGTATGTAGCTATTAAAATCTGTACAACTCAGTATTTGCAGCCCTTACATGAGAAAAATCGTCCCCATAAAGGAAGTTCTCAGTTTGCAGGGGCGCGACTCGGGCTTACAAGCGCTGACCAAAAAAAAAAACCAAAAAAACCACAACCCCACGCCTCGCATACTTCTCACGAGCTGCAGTCTGGCTCTGCGAAGGAAACTAAATAAAGGAGAAGGGAAAGCCTTGCAGCGCTCAGCCCCAGGTAACAGCGGGGGCCGGGCCCGGCCAGACCCTCCGGCGGCGCGGCCCTGGGCCGAACACATCGCCCAATGTGTCCTTTCCCCCCGGGACGCCCCTAAGTGTCGCGACCGCGTGCCCCC
>WAAG01001064.1:1507-16037 GCA_013390105.1 Tichodroma muraria
TTGTGGAAAATCCATACACCAAAAGAGCTTATGAAGAGAATAAATTATACCACAGAAAGAAATCCAATCCAAAGAACTTCTTCACATACTCAGTACCTGTTCAAAGGGGATAAAAATTGTATGAAAATCTAATAATTTTTCAAAGAGAAGAATGAAATCAAGAAGTGCCCAGAATACATTTCATTACATTAACAAATCTACCATGAGTAGAAATCTTTCAAAACAGGTTAATCTGAAGAAATCATCAATACCTTTAAAGAAAACCTCATTTCAATATTTATACTGACTAATATCAATGGCATCAGCACTTCTTTGAGGAGAACCTCACGGGTTTACCTTAGAGAAGGCTCACCACATGTGAGAACGCCCATCACACCCTTGCCCCCTTTGTATCTTGAGAGATTTCCCGAAGCAGCACTGCTGAGAGCATGGATTTATTGCTGTTTTTTCAGGACAGTTTGTCAGCTTGGTGTCACCCATTTGTACCTGGTCTGAGCCAGCCACCTCTTTAAGGATCCGGGTGTAGAACCACGCTTCCCAGGGCAGATGATTCTCCATCACGTCGACGTTGTTTTATGATGATGTGCTACAATTTCAGTCAGAAAAGGTCAGAGCTGGCACTGAAAGAACAGTGATTTATTATTCAGAGGGAGATTGCATTGCAGCCCATAAAACTTTCACTACTACTACTGTTAGGACAAAACCTACAGTCAGAGTGGCAGCAACATCACAGTCCTGTGGTGTTTAACTCCTGCCCCAGCAGGGAGTGTAAGAATAATCCCATTTTCAAAAACTACAGTTCTATGACTTTTTATTCTCTCCTAATTAAAGCAGTAAACAATAATTTGATTAACAGTGGCTAAAGCCACTGTCCAGCCTTGATTTTCCCCCCTCCCCATAGACCTGTATTCTTTCAAATACTAATGAAATATCAATTAAAGATTTTTTGTTAGTCCAGGACAGAAAGACTGAAAATTAGCCAAACTTATGTGATTGTTATTCAGCAAACATGAACAAGGACATCCTACATTTTAAATTTTATGTGTTAAGAAATCTGAGAAGACAGATAATCCTTAATAAATCAACCTTTTATAGAAGAACTCAATCAATTTTCTAAGAAAAATATTCACCTGGTACTAAATTTGGAAGCCCTGGGCTTTTGGCTTCTGTGAGGACTCAAGGAAATTTTCTAGATGAAGCATTAATTTCTTTCAGAAAAATTTTTACTTCATGAGTTGAAATGATAAAAATAAACCCCACCTTGTTGTTGGGATCTGTGCCTGATTTGTCCAGAGCTGGATATTTACCTGGGTTTTGCATCCATCACAGCAGGGAAAAGGCTCTGTTTGGGAAGGGTCCTATTCAAACACAGCTTGAAGAATGATAAGAAATAGTTAAAAAGAATGCTGCTGAAATAAATAGAAGTTCTTGGTTGTCTTTACCTCATCATCCCAAAGCACTTCCCCAAATACCAGGGACTGTGTAATAATTTTCTGCTTATTTTGTCCATGCAATGAACACTTCACTGAAATGGGAGTGATTTTTCTGAATAATTTGCTGCATTCTAAGCTGTGTTTTCCCACTTAAAAGATGTACCTTAATAACATCTTTTATTCTTGTGTATAAACGACTTTAAAAATCTTCTGCAACAGTAAAAAAAAAAAGTCTTCAAATTTCTTGAATGCCCTCAATTAGTGGAATACATTCTCTTTTCGTAGAATGCATTAATGAACATAATCTTTTAATTTTTATCAGCGTCATTTTCACATTTTTTAAATTCAGTGTCCATCTTCAGTAGTCCCAAACTCTTCAGTGCCAGGAGAATTTGGGACCACTGAAGATGTCAAGATAAGATCTTAGCTTTAAAAAACTTCTGTGGAGCACAGAGGTCTGACTACATCTCAGGTAAGCCAGGTCTCTATAAACTCAACACATCCTTACAAAATTTCAGGATCAGAAACTAATTTACTCATCATTTCCACTGTGGAAAATTGAGTTACAGGTGCCTCTTGCAACTCAGAGTTTTACATTTTTTTAAATTACAAATAAAATCTTCCAACATGTCTGGACTATAAAATAATTCAGATAATAATTACTGCCTGAATATGCTAATAAACACTGTTAAGTGAGGCCAGGAAGAGGATCTGTGCGAGAATTGGAGAAGGAATGTTGTATCTCAATCTGAACTGCACCATCAATGTCTTTTTCTTTTACCTTGTTGGAGAATTTCTTGGATTTAAGCACGTTACGATTTCTCCAGCTAATCACTGGGTTGATTTTTTTTTTTCCTACTTTAAATAGAAGATTCTTTGGAAGGAATCAAGGTTTTTGGTGATCTCTGAGCTTGAGGTGAAGCAGCCAAGCCCAGGGAGCTGTGGAGCAGGAAGGAGTTTGCCAGCAGCAGCTGCAGGATTTGGGAACTCAGAAGCGGCGGAAGAAAAGGCACGAATGTCATAAATCTGAGTGCTTTAAATAATGTGTGACCTAATATACTGCTTTAAAATATTAAAATTTCAAATTATCAACGATTCCTCTTACACCTGATATAAGAGGATGTTCCAGCAGTTTCCATTAAGGCTGCAATGACAGCTGCTCCGAATTGCTGATCCTGACAGCTCCACTGCTCTGGCTGTAAATCTGGAGAAAATGCACCCCTAAAAACCAGCTGGTTACAGAAGGGAGAATCCACAAAATCGCTGAAAGATACTAAAATAGATGCTAAAAGCTTAGTTTTATGATTAAGATATGTATGCCAAAATATATATTACTCATTACATGTTGTAAAGACAAGGTAAGTGGGACATGAATTCACATCCTACGTTACAATACAGTATTTATGGTTAAGTTGCCTTATTTCTAACATGATAATTTAGAAATCCATCAAGCTTTACACTTATGGAGATACTAGAGAAAAATTTAAAGAATGGGACCCTCTGAAAGAAAGACTTGTTAAAATTTTTTTAATCAAATTAAAAGTCTCTTTATAAATGATAGAGTGGTAAACAAAAAAATTCATCTTATTGTTGTTACGGATACATGAAGCACATCACGAACCTCTCCAACAGCTGTTCTTTTACTGTGAAAAAAACCCGTAGAAATATCTGAATTTGTTTTGTTTGCTCCAGGAGTTTATTTTTCTGAATGTTACAGCCCTACATTTATGGGAGGCAGAAAGAAAAACTTAATGCTGTTCTGAGGGCAGAAAGGCACAGATCATTCAACCCTAACATCCAAGGCATTAACATGCCATGGATATCCTCATTATTCTCACTGAAATTAGGTTTAAAACATAACAAATTGGGTGTTGCATTTGGAAAATCATATTATGAAAAAATCTGCTTCATCAAATTTCTTTCATTGTGCTTTTTGTGGCTGATTTCCCCTAACTAAAATGTCTTTTGTATAGCATAATTTGACCTGATTTTGTGGGAGAACTATTACACCTTTACCATTCTAGGAAAGATCTCTCTGACAATTAGCTCCAGCTTACCTTTTTGCTGTCTGCTATCTTTTAGATCATTTGGGTTTTAAGCAAATGTTGAAGAGCTGCTTCCATTTTCTGTAAATTGCTGCCTCCTTGTTTGTGGTGCACTTCAAACAGATTTCGAAGCTTTGACTCCAGATTCCAAAGCTCCTTCACATTTAGTCCCCCGGCACTTCAATCACGTTGACTCCACTAATTACTTTCCATAATTTCTCAGTCTGCTCTTTTGGAATTAGAAACCTTGAGCCACCAACTTGGCTTTGTTTATCCTTCTACTTAACAGGCAGTGCATCGATTCGTGCTGCTTCACTCCCAAGTTATGCTCTCTGACCAGCTGATATTTCACCCTCCCGTTGGTCCAGTGGCTGCCCAGTGAAGGAACGTGCTTCACCCACGATTCCCAAAGTTTCTGGCATTCCTGGCAGCGCTCGCTCCAGCCGGGACGTGCAGATGCCAACGTCTGCTGTAATGACACAGAGCGTGGTAGAATTCCTCTCTCCATAACATTAACAATCTATTTAAATCTGTCCACAGAAAGTGGAGCAGAACAAAACACTGGCTCAGAGGATGCTCTTTCACAATCTTTCCCCACCATTGGTTTTCTGCCTCTCAGCTTTATTGGGCTGGGTTTTTTTCCTAAACCACTCTGCCACTGCCTCTTTTTCTTCCTTTAGAGCCCAATGCTTAAAAAGTGAGGGCTCTTCAATCCCTCTGTTCCAGTTTTGATACCTCTTTATTTTTTTAAATCAAAATTTATTTGACACTGGGCAAAACCAACAACCCAGAATTGTTTGATTCAGGTATTGCTGCCCAGGAATATGAACTCATTTTCACTCATTCAGTGAAACTTGAGCTCTGGCTGTATCTATAATGTTTAGTATGGCATTCAGACAGTGTTGTGGCTTGAGATTTTAATATTAGTAAAAATATTCCCCAAAAAATTTAAATTTGAAACCACTTTTGAAGGACTTGTGCAAGTCTCCTGTCACTGTGCAAACAGGAGAAGGGTGTGTGTGCACCTCATACCCCCTCATCACAGATATATTTATGGCATATACCATGTTCTGTACTTTCTCATATTTGTATATATGTGAGAAACTTGAAAAAAAGTATAATTTAAATGCATTTAGATTTTTTCTGGTTTATGAACAGAAAAGAGAATGAATCCTCCAAACTGCCCAACCATTAAATGTGTTTTTTAAAGCCTCATTTTAACTATAATATTAATTATCTATGTTTCAAAACTCCATCTTCTACTCCACCTATTTCTATTTTTTTTGCAAGTTTATACTTTGAAAAGTGAAAACCTTATTCAATCTGGTGTTCTGCTTTAATATATAACAAAGAGAATAAGTCTTTGTTATTTCTCACATCATTTTCTTTGTATTTATATTCAACACCCAACTGTGCTTTTCTTCCTAGTCTTTTGTTTGATTCACCACCAGATTAATTCTTCCTTCTAAATAAAATCTCATATTAATTTTATTCATAGATAGCCCATAAAAAAGTTGTCTCGGTGTTATTTAAAGCACATTAATGGGGCAATATATATTAACATAACTTATGTTACATTTGTTTCCTTTTGGGGTTTTAAATCTAGATAGCAACTGATTAAATAATGGAAAACCATTTTGCAAAGAATTATTTTCTGGCATTCTTAGTTCTGTACCAAGATTCTTTTTATCTTAGATCCCCATACTGCTCCAGGATAAGTTACTGTTCATCTGAGATAAACTATTAATAGAGAGAGTTTAGCATGCACATCACAGTTTAAAATATATACATTTCAGCCTATCTTATCCTTTCGCAATTTAATATTGACCCAAAAACTTACCTCACGTAATTGATCTATAAATATCTCAGGATGAAACAGTCAATTCAACTGGAATCAATTTAAGACTTTCTTCGCAAGAAATTAAAAAAAATCCCCCATCCTGCTCAACCTCTTTAAGCTATAAGTCTTTCCCATAGTCTTAATTCAAGTAACTTCTCCTTTTTTAAAAAAAAAAAAAAAAATTAGAAATCAAGCTTTGCTTAAGTTCACAGTTTGGCAGCAGAAACTGATGGTGAAACTGCCTTCATTAATTCTATTATACAACTGCATTGCTTCTGAAACAGTGTGAAGGACTGTGTGCAGAACATCAAGGGGACACAGAGCTGAAGCAAACCACAAAAATATAACGAATTCACTCTTCAGGGTGATTTTTTTTTGGTAAAATAGGACTTGTTATTGAGAAGAATTAGAATCAAATATAATGTAGGAATTGTCACAGCAGAGGAAGAAGACAAAGCTGGAAACCATAGAAAAAGAATTATCCTGTAATGAGCTCTGGTCAGAAAGAGGGAGTCCTTGAGTGGGATTGTGGCTGCACAGACACTGGGGACCTGGTCCTGACATTGATTGCTCAGCTCCTTTTCAACTCAAAATGAATTCTCAAATGCTTGCTGAGACTGAGCTCCCATCCAATGGCAAGCATGACATTGCAATTAATTACATTTTAATGGCTGCTACAGACAAAAAAAAAAATAATTACATTTTTAAAATCAAACCCAGTCCTTCTAAGCAGCACTGCGTAACATCAGCTAGTTGTTGATTAATTGTATCAGATCTACGCAACTCTTCACAAAACCAAAAACACGTCTTCCACCATGGCAGCCATTTCATTCTCAGCTCTCAACTGTAAGGACACATCATCCTCATGACAGCAGCAGAGGTTTTCAAGAATCTTTCCATATTTTGAATGTTTTTTATTTAATTACAGTCTACAGCACATCACAAATAAGTAACATACACAGAATCTGTTACACAGAACAATGAATCATATTGTTTGAAAATTTGTTTTCAGATGGAAAATGGTAAAAAATGGAATAGGGATATTAAAATGTTTCTAGTTTACTTCTGCAAGTTGCATGATTTTTGGATCAGCAGAATAATCACCTGTATCTATGTCCAACCTCAAGAACGTTTGCAGGAGTCCAGACCTTACCTGAAAGGCTGATGACACCAATCATTTCAGAGCAGAATGTCATTTTGGCCCTGTGAAACAAATGTCATCTCCATTGCCTTTTTTATTTAAATTTTCCAAAATTCCAGCACCTAAAGAGCAGAGCTTTGCAGACGACTGCTGTCTCCACATCTGTTCAACCCAGAACATCACTGTTCAAAATCAAAGCAGCCTCACAGTCATTTCAAACGCCATATGGAAAAACAAAGCCCATTCCCCACACCTGATAAACTCTCTGTATGCTGGGACTGTCCTTCCTGTGTTTTACCACATTCCCCATCTTCCAGAATGCTACTTCTGCCTGCTATTCTCTTTTCTTCCTTTCAACTTAACAGTTCTAGCAGGGCTTCAAGTCAGTTGTTCATACTAATAAAATCCCATCTTAATATTCTTTTAAAAATTTGAAATTACATTTATATGTGACAGGGAAAATAGTGACAGAAAAGTTGCAGAGAATTTGAGAAAACTGTCATTGACACATTTGATTTTACATTAAAAGTTTCCAGCATTCTGGAATATGCTTGTGTATAGTCTCTACGAAAAAACTCAACTCAAAATAGTATGGATACTTTCAGAGAATATTTACAACAGAAAACAAGTCTGAAGACAAAAACCTTTGCCAGAAGCAAGGAAGCTGATGTGGATTACCTTTGACTTCTCTTTCACTTCATTGGCAATACATGATAGCATACGGTTTTGACAGGAAAATAAAAGGAATTAACAAAATGGTAACTGAAGACATGTTCCAACTTTAGATTCCAATTATAGCCCACATTGCTTAAAGCCAGGAAATGTGCAAACGTCTAACACGGATGAAGGAGAGAGATCTAATGGAAAAGACAACATGACACGAGAACACCGAAGCAGAAGCAGCTAATTAAACCCATACAACTGCAAAGCAGATGAATTATTAAGAGAGGCAGAAGTTAGTGATAAACTTGTAGTGCTTTTATGCTGAAAGAAGATTTATAATTAAACAACCTGTAAGCACAAGTTATATGTAGGGTTGGGGGGTGGAGTAGTTATCATTGCATTTATTTTTTTCTGCTGCAACCTACTAAGCCATCCAGACTACATATCAAAGACTTTAGCCTAGGTTTACCTGTGGGCTAAAGGGTTTTGATAAAAGGCTGTGTAATGCACACTGGGAAATGTTTCATGCTTTGGAAGATAAACCTCCATCCACCGTCATTAACAGCAACAAAGCACGAGTGTGTTTCAAAGGCAGTGTTCATTTTGCTCACCATGAAAGATCATCCTGTAATTAAAATAATCTACAAAGCTTCCTACTTGACACTGAGGGATCTACTACTGATCTACAACAGAAGCAGTCTGCACAGCAGAATGAACTCTGGGAATTTAGGGATCTGGCATGGATCATTACTGCTGCTGCTTTTAGCCACGTGGAGTGCAACCCCAAGGAAGTAATATGGAAATAAGATTCATTTAACCCTGGAAGTGTTCAAGGCCAGGCTGGATGAGGCTTGGAGCAATCTGGTCTAGTGGAAGCTGTTCTTTTCCATGGCAGGGGATTTGGAACAAGATGATCTTTAAGGTCCCTTCCAACTGAAACCATTCCATGACCCAACTCCGCAGGCAGCGTGCCCTAGAAAAGGGTGACCAAAGGGCCGCGCTCGGGTGTGAACGGGAGGATCCACATCTCCACGCAGAGCAAGGATCTGGAACACAGACCTGTGTGGGACAAACGGAACAGCTCTCACCTCTGCACAATGGTTCTGTAGTCCAGGAAGGGAAATCTGTGGAGGTGCTGAACTGAGTTAGCACCTCACCACCTCCTCCAGACACTCTGAGTCCTTTTTCATAAGCAGTTCTCTTCATGAGAGATGTGCATCTGCTTGTCCCCTCTCTATTTTTGAAAATATGTACAGACCTGAAAATCTACATTCATGAGGTGTTTTTACAAACATGCTGTTAATTTTTTGAAAATGTTCTGTAAAGTGTTTGAATACCAATAAACGCTTTTAAAACTTCCTATAGACAAAGCTTCACATATGAAAAAAAATGAACGTTTTCCCCAATATCAAGGAGCTTTTCACAATGATACTGAATAAGTTGTTCCTCCCAATGTGAACAGTTACATGCAATTACTGTAGGAACAGATGCTTCAGTTGTTTCCCAGCGATCACTGTCTCTGACCTAAATTACTTCTTTGCTTCTAATCATGGTTACTACAGAAATTGTCAAGTTCTTTTAATTTAAGGCCCCAAAAATATTAAAATAGTCCTTAAAGCATTCCCCATATCCTTAAAAAAGTCATGTGTGAAAGTTTTTTTTATTATAAGTTTCTTCCTACACTAACTGCAGTATGTTTGGTTTCCCCAGTATCCCTGAACATCTGCATGCTCTAAACATAAAAAAAAAAATCCATTTCCAAAACTGATAGAGCAGGAATAAAACTGCCAAATATCAGCAAAGTGCATTTTTACAACAGAGAATAATTTGGGTTTACATTACCAGCGCTTTTCAGCTAAAATTTGCGAGTAACACTTTTAAAAGTACAAAGTACTAATTGAAGAGAATGCATATGGAGCCACCAAAGTTTCTCAGTGTCTGCTGGAGAGCTCCGTGCAGCTGTGGGCTCCCCAGTAAAGGAGAGACAGGGACATACGGGGACCAGGAAGGGATTAAGGGCTTGGGGCGTCTCCCACACAAGAAGTTAAGAGAACTGGAACTGATGTCTTCTTGGGACTACCTAAAAACAGAGACCAGACAGAATTCAGGGAATAAAAAGCAGTTCTATTTATTGAAGGGCCTCCAGGTACATTTCGGGCAGACAAAACCCCCCAGGGGCTACACCCAAAAATGGACCACAGGTCATGGGTTTTCATATTTTTATAAGTTTGGTCCATTTTTATGTTGGGGGTTATTTTGCCAATTACACCAATTACACCTTCAGGTAACGAAGTCATTTACCCCAAATTTGCTCCCCACAGCTCACTTTGGTTTCCATTTCTCAGGGCCTGAGGCAGTGAGGTGTCCTTGATTCCCAGGCCTGGAGAGGAATTGTGTCTGCCCAAAATGCAGCAGCTCACACTGTGTGTGGGGTTTAGAGTTATTCACTAAAGAACTGCATGATTACAAATACACGAAAAATATAAAAGCTAAAATCTTAAGACATCAGAACTGCTCGTCCCCAAGGAGTCAGGGCTTGGGGTGGGTCATGGGGGTGTGCAAAAAAACACCTGTTGAGGGCAGCTCAGACCAGACTCTTCCCAGTGGTACCCAGAAACAGGACAAGAGGAAGTAGGTGCAAATTTAAACACATCAAATTGCACAAAAAATATAAAATTTTTTTTTTGTTTGAATTTGGTGTGTTTTGTTTTCTGTGAGAGTGGAAGAACAGGTTGCCCAGAAAGCTGTGGAGCTGCCACTGTTTAAGATCTACACAACCTGAGTGGACCCAACCCTCACCAACCTGCTTTGGGTGAGATCATCTTGATGTTGGACTGGACTTCCAGGGATCCTTTAGTATTCAACTACTCTACTTCATTTCTTGATTTTATGATTGATCATTTTTTAGCCTCTGAAATTGTGACACTCTTTTCACAAAAAGAATGCATTATGAGCAATTTTTTACTAATAATTTAAATTTCTTTTAGGACCAACTTTGTTTCTCCAGTGTAGTAAAAGATATTGCAATTAAAGACAACTACAAAATTGTCACTTGTTTTATAATCAGTATTATTTATAATTAATTTTCTATTCTGTTATTAGACATGACCCAGACACAAAAAACAAATCAAACCAAAGAACCCCACGTAACAGCTGAACAGTATCAAATTAACTTTCATTATTAGGTAGATTCTCATTAATTTTCCTGAATTAAAAAATAAGCAAAGCATTTTATATTCCTTTACATCCATCTAATATTATTGCTAACTGGAACTGTTGCAATTATTCTTTTAAGAAGTTATACTTAATTATCTTTTTATGTTTTTGAATAAAGACTGAAGAAAAGCTTTCAGTACCTGAAACATAAACAATTAAGTGTTATAATGATCACATTTCACTGAAAGTTGAGCTACAGCCTTGAGATTAATGGAAAAGTATAAACCAAGCTAAAATTTGAGAATACTCATGGGCACTGCCATTCTCAAGTGGGAAAACTGGGAGAGGCAAATGTTGTCCTGTGCTGGGTTCCAGCTCAAAAGAGGCGGTCCAAAGTGAGGGATCCACTGAAATATCATGGAAAGGGTTCACGAGAGAACTGGAGATTTGGGATGGATGCCATGGAATCGTGGATCAGCCCACCAGCCTCGGGAGCCTGTGCACCAGCAGCTCTTTCACTTGCCTGGAGGAGGCCTGGGCCAACTCAAATTTACCACCAAAATTTTATTAATATAAATTGACTGAGCATACTTTTTTAGCTGAATTATTCTTAGTGCTCAGCCCTGGCTTGAGAAGGAGGATGAAATGAGGAACCTTTACAAATCATCCCAAACTAATTTTTCCTCCAGTTCCAGCTACACAATGCTCTATATTGAGGTATTTCTCAAATATTGATGCCTGTCCTGTATTTGAGATTTTATGGCTCACTTCCTTTTTTGGGGGGCAATTTCACTGAAATTAATGCACATCTTACATTCTTTTTAAGATGCATTCTTCCACACCACATCTCACCAGGACCATTATACTTTAGCAAAGCACTTTTCTTCCAAACTTTTTAAAAAAAAATCATGACTACTTCTTTAAAATTTCTCCTCCTCCATTTATTCTTGTGGAAATAAGCAAGAATCATGATTTCAGGACTTTTTATTTTACTTTTCAAGGTGCAATGCATCATTTAAAAAGGAAATATAGCTCTAAAAGTTGCTGTTAAGGACCATGAAGCAGAAAAATAATATGTAGTTCCTTTGCAAGGTTTTTATCTTAACAGCATTACTAACTGTGACATTTATCCTGCTTAACCTCACCAAATGTACCCTAGGGAAATGTCAACAGAATCTTATGGTTTTAATACAAATGAATTATCAAAGAGTTTGAATAATGTAATCATCTTAATGTATTCAGTTTTTATAATGAACATCTGTTATGGGCAGAGAGAGGCAAAATAACTGGTTAATGCAACAATTAAATAAACAATTAAACTCCAAAATTATAAAAACACGATTTTAGAAATTTAACTGTTTAGAGCAACAAGATGAAGAAACTGCCACTGAAATACTCCTTACCCCTCATTTCTGTGGAATTGTTTTTTCTTTGATGGCATTCGTATATTTTTTTCAGATGCTTGTTCTGGGTATAATCCTGTTTACAAAGACAGCTTGTTCCCCAGATAGAAATCTTCTCCCTTGAGTGATGCATATTTGTGCTCTTAAAGTTCTGCCAAATCTCTTATTTTCCATGCCTCTGCCAATAATCCTTTTGCAGTGTATTTTCTGTCAACTCCATTTATTAAGAGGGTTGTTTTCAAACATCCTGCTTGCATACATTACTGGGATTCTCCTCTCACGGGAATACATTCTCTAATTATCGAGATGGTCTAACAAATGTTTCTGATATTTACTGCTACTATATTTTATTCTGGCATTGCACTTTCTGACCTAAATAAAATATCTGGAGAATTGGCATGAATGTTACATAATTTTGCAGTCTATACTCTTTCGAGCTACCCTTTATGACTAATTCCAAGAAATCATGAATATTTTGTTAAGGAAGTCATGCTGTCATTTACTATTCAGAAAATAAATATCCTGTTTTATCCAAGCTCCTGAACGACATTTCTCCCAATCTCCACGTTCTGAACTTTGTTCAGACACTATAATCAGTTTGTTCTTTTGCTCCTGAAATGCTGTAATTTGAATATACTTTAGAAACACTTGTCAGCTTGCCTTTGCACATCCATACAGATAGAACAGTTTAGGTTCTGAGTATGCAGATCTGGTGTATGTGTAAATTATACTCTCAGAATCCCTTGCAGGTTGGTTCAAGGCTGGATTCATCTGCTTTTGCTTGATGGCTATTTGCTGTTCACAATTTGTTAAATAGACATAATTCAAACTGCATTCAGAATAATATTTCCGTGAAAGTGAAGATTATCACATGATTTAAGGTCCTAATTACTCTAAGATTAACCCCAGAATCATCAGGAAAGAGAAAATTCCTGACTTTGGCCATGACCACAATTAACTGCAGTCTAACGGATGATTTTTTTTTAACTGAAATTTATTTCTTATTGAAATTCACATCCTTAATGTCAATGACTGTGTCTAGAGGGGTTACATAGCTCCAAAACTGTATTTACAGCTTCTGGTGTATTGACTAGGAAAAAAACACAAAATGGTTCTACCTGGATGAAGGGAAGCAGGCCTGCACTGCTGAGGTCTTCAAGGAGTTCACAGTTTATAACCAGCACTTGAGTAATTTTCCCTCTCTTTATTTAGTAATAATGATTATGGTAATATACCTGAGAAATTCTAAGTATGATAATGGTGTTTTCTTTCTCTATAGAATGTTCTAGTCATAACATTAGTTACAGTAGTGAGGTTCAAAGCTGATTTAAATTTCTGCCGCCACTTTATACCACCCTAAAAATCTTCCTGTTGAAAGAATGACACAAGACAATGAAGATCTCAGAAATCACAATTAGGCAGAGAACGATAATTATTTCTGAAAATGAGTGGAGAAGGGGGAGTGAGGAATCCTGGCTCCGCGGGCTGCTCACCCTTTCCTCGCCAGGGGAAAACTGTGTGTCACACATGACAGCTCTGAAACCCGGGCTCACAGGCAGCTTTTCTCACAGGCACAGTCAGTCATTTCAGTCAAGAGCTAGTGGAGAAGTCGCTGCTGTCAAAATCACACGAACATATGCATAATTTTCATTCTTGTATTCACAGTCGTCATTACTAAGGAAGCACAGAGAACAGCAAACCAGATGCCTGTGGCTCTGAACATAACTCATTCCCTTCACTGTCTGCTGGCTTTGATTCCCTGCTTGAGAATGCCCTCACCTGATTATGGTTTTCCTTTCCCTCTGCTGTCTGCTTACCACAATCGACCCTGAATTTTATTGTACTCCATGTTCCTTTACTCATCCCCCTATTCAGTCCCAGTTCTTTTTAAACCACTGAATCATCTAAACGCTTTCATCCTGACCAAATTCCCCAGGAGGAAAAAAAATAAAATGTGCTTTTCTTAGGATCTTCTGCACAGTTTTCTGCATATAAATTTTTTTTCCCCTATAATCAGATTGTGCTGAATTATTTTAGGAGTATCGATACCCTAGTAATCCACATATTCATATCTATTTTATGGATTGATTCAGGGGACAAGAACTCTTGGTATCAGGTATGGCATGAGCACAGCTGCTCTTTGGAGTAGGAGAGACCTGGAATAACTGGAGAGGACATCTCCCCTAGGGCAAGGTGTGAAACTGTGGCCAAGCAGGGATATAGGAGAAGCAATGTTGTGTATGAAAACAGACCAAGATGTAGATAAATCTTCCTGGAGCGCTTGGAAGCACTGGCTGATTGCTGTCTCTTCACATTCAGGCAGAAATTAGAAGGATTACACTTCTTGACACTAAATGTCTGCATTCCTCCCCAGTTATACTTTAAATGTCTTTTGTGAACTAAGCCTGGGTCTTTTAAAATTAATTATCTTTAATTACCAGGTTCACTCCTCTGTCCTCAGAAAATTGTCACTTCATTTTCTTTGTTCTAATATTTGCTTACCTTCCCAGTTAAACGTGACTTTTCAGAACGAAATTCTCAGTTGTACAGCAGGGTATTTCTAGCTAATTTCCTCAATACCCAAAGGATGCTCATAATCTGGACTTTCAGAAATGAGTATTAAATTTTTTTCTGTATATTCCCTCCTTTCATCTTAGTTATTTTACAAGGTCAATTCTAAGCATAACTTCATAAATTTTCAGACACCTCCTCCAATTTCATTTTCTGTGTCCTTCAGCATTAGCAGTCACAGGTAAATGATATCCCAGCTTTTTTTTCAGTACATTCTTTTCCTCTTCCCAAAGATTCCACTGCTGTTTTCCCTGGAGGTTCATTTTGCACACCAAAAC
>WAAG01001071.1:0-11162 GCA_013390105.1 Tichodroma muraria
AATTATTTATATATTACTGTATTTCCAAATAATCCGTTTCAGTAATACTTAAAAATTATGGTCACCTTTTTAAATGTATTAATACTGAAGAGAAAGTATTCAATGGTTTCTGATAGACAATTGGCTTAACTTACTTTTTTTTCACTGAATTTTTAATAGGAAGTTCTAGAAATCTTTCTTTTTATCCCACCAAATTCAATGAGATTTTCTGTGGTGAAGAGTAGGGGCTTTTTAGATCTCCAAAGTGGTGACCCACACTGACAGATTTCAAAAACATAGATTACAAAGTGTCAAACTTGGTAATAGCTGTCTAGCTTAAATACTTACCTCAGTAAATGTGAGCAAATTGCTAACTATTTCAGGTTCTTTTAATGATCAGGACAAAATTAGTGTAGTTCTGAAAACTAGTGGTTCTTAGTACAATGCAAATTAGCATTGTTTAAACAGAGACAAAAATATATCTGAATCATATCAGGCTACCAGGGCCATTGTGTTCTGTCCTGCTTTCCTCTTAAATTTTGTCTGAAAATAGTGTAACATATTACCCATGCTCTGTTTTTTATTTTCTTTTTAAGAAAAGTGTTCTTGGGGAATATATAGACAGCAGAGATGCAAAAGGTATAGCTGACCTTTTGAATGAAAAATTAGAAGCAATGGAAAACAAAGGAAAAAGAAAAAAATCTAGAAATAAGGTAAGAACACTAATTGTGGAGCCTTTGCAAGACTTACTGTAAATAATAAATGTTTAAAATTATGTTAGTATTTGTCCTTTATCTGTAGTATTAAATGCAAATTACAGAGGCAAGATTGGGTAAACTTAAGATATAAACACACAGCTATTAAATGCCCTGAATGCTACTTAAGAAACATTTGTCCAACAGAAAAATTAGTTCTAATGAAAACTCTCAAATCATATGAAAAAATATTTTTGTTTGTACTTTCAGAGAAACTCCCATTGTTTATTTTCTTGTCACTAGGATGAACTCTAACTGGTACTGAAGGTAGATACTATTCAAAATATTCTGAAGCTGTGAAGATAGAAGACACCACAAGGAAAATATAAGGATAGTTATACTGATGACAGGACAAGACACAGAAAAACAAGTTTGAGTTCACAGGCATACACAACTGTATGAGTTCTGTTAACTGTGGGGAGATGAAAACCTTTTTGTTTTGGTGGAGGCAATGTTTCTGCATGTCCCTCTTCTGATACCTTCTTCCTGGCCAATCACTGGAGTTGACCAGAAATGTGGACTCTATCACTTTTGCCTACCCATTTACTAGTTCCTTATATTTTTTTCTGTCTCTTCTCAAATGCTTTTTGAATGTGGCACTCAGCCTGTGGCTGAATATGCACTCAAACCACTCTGCAATGCAGAACATAATGACGGATTGTCTATTTGAAAGACAAACAGTTGTACCTGATGATTATTCTGCTTTGGGGTTGCATTATTGTCTAGTCAGTGATTAAGAAATAAAATCCAAGAGCTGGTGGGAGGATATGTTTATTGAATTAAATTGCTCTTGCCCTCGAGTGGATTACTCTATTGTGGCAGTGGTGATGCTGCCTGGATGAACAGAACTTTGAAGAGCTTCTTTAGTTGCTTGGTTTGGTTTTGGGATTGTGCTTTTTCTNTTGATGAACAGAACTTTGAAGGGCTTCTTTAGTTTCTTGTTTTGGTTTTGGGTTTGTGCTTTTTTTTTTTTTTTTTTTTTCAGAAAGAAAAAATAAAATAATTCAAATGTGGTGTTGACTTTCAAAGTTTAAATTATGCAATAGAAGCATCTGGTTAAGTCATCAGATCATCACTTTTATCATTGTCTTTTTAAATATGAATGTATTCTATGGACATGCTTAACCTCTTTTGGCATTACCACTTTCCCTTTCATTGCAGAGGGGTTTAGGTGGGGGTTTTTTTGTTTGTTTTAATATAATCTTCAGGCAAGCAGGCGAGCAAGTGCCTTCTTTAATTTAATAATGAACACTGTACATTGCAATGTCTCCTCATACTTCTTACTAGAATTCCTCCTCTAAAGAGTAATAATTTTCAGAGCTTCTCCAAAGACAAGAAAAATTACAGAAGACGACAAAATATCTGCAAACAACTGTTTCATGATGTCAATAAAATGCTCCCTAGCACGTGACAAATGCAATTTCCTCCCTGCTCTCTATGTATTTAGACCTAGCATGACTGGTCAGTGTATTACAAGTTTGTGAATATATTGTTATTGACAAGTAAGTTATTTCATAAAGAAGGCAGCAAGAAGTGAAGAGATACAAGTAACTGAGACATTCAACTGTTTTTTCCCCTATTTTCAGGGTTGCCTCTATTGATTTGTCATTTTTGCAGCATATTATTCTAAGATCGAAGAGACTATTGCATCTATTTTTTAATAAAGTAGACCTTCCTACATCCAAATTTAACTTCAAACTCAATCCCAGTCAAAAATTAAAATCTTAACCTGTTTTGGTCAGTTTTTGCCTCAGTGTAACTACAGTTCCCACCTTCTACACGCTTCTTGGAGAATGAGATCTAGGAAAGGTTTTGAAACATATTTAGGCTGTGGGGATTAGCTTAAATATCAATAAAGTTGACTTTGAAGATATAATTCTGTATCAAGATTCTCTTTGCATCCAGATTTCTAAATTTCTGAGAGACCAAATGGATGTGTATGGGTGGGGGAAAATAATCTTCCAAACAAAAAGAAAACTAGATGCTGGAGTTTTCTAAGATTTTCCAAGTTGTCATGGATTTTTTGCATGCTGAGAGTTTTCAGTAAGCAGGATGGGAGGGAAGATGGAGTGGGTAATAAAATCTTGCCTTTTTTCTAGCCATACAAATAAATAAATACCACCTTTTATCAACAGCTCTATCTCCAGCTTTCCCTAAGGACAAATGCACAGTTACATGATGTAATTTTTACTAATGAAGGGTTTAAACTGGATATTCAAGACCAGTGGAGCAGCACTATTCTAGAAAAAAAGTACCTTGAAATACCCGGGTCCCTCGGTTTTCTCGGGCAGGATCATGGAGGTGTCACAGCACTGCCGTTAGGACACCACACCTACCACTCAGCAGATTGTACAGCACACATGGATTCTGTGCTGTATTATGTGTTGCCCTTCCTTTATGCATGTGTAGTTACACAAGAAAGAAAAGGTAAAGACCAGCCTCATGCTCTGCTGTTTGTCATTGGAATTCTAATGGCTTTTAAATTTCTCTCTGGAATCCTGTCTTGTTTTAATTAAAGCAAGGACTGCTGTGGCTGTTCAGCATCACTGAACCGAAGCTATCGCACCTTATCCTAAAACAACCAGTTTCTCAGAAGATATTTTTTTCAACAGGAAAGCACAAGAACTTATTCCATTTACTGAAATTTGGCATCTGAAAACAGTGACGTTCCAATCCTGAATACTTTCAACTTTGGTCTTCTCTCCATGCTAGAATTCAATACTAATTTTATATCCCCATGTATGTAAAGCCACCACAATTTTGATAATAAACTGCTAAAGGTAAATCATAAACATGATATTAAGTACTTATCCCCAACACTGAACAGACTCCCCCTTGTACTGCCAACTTGCTAGGATCTAATAGACTTCTCTAGCTGCCAACAGATATTAATTACAGTTAGCTGAGCAAAAAAGAAGAATGTTTCCCAAATTCAAGTATATGACTGCTGTATTCTGCAGACTCTTTCTTGACTAAGACCGCAAGAGCCATATTGGTTAAAATTTGGTGTGCATTCTGCAGAAGCCAACACTTCCTTAAGAAAATGACTACCTTACTTAAATGTCAGAGTTTCAAGAAAATGTTCAAGAGCCAATTGTTGTAAAAACACTTAGTTCTGGTGAATTCTTACTGTACAACTGAGCTGGCATCGAAAATACAGCCTGAAGATGTTCTGCTTTTTAGGGCTTAATAGACAAAAAGCAGAATATTGTTTTTCCATAAAGAAGTTCAAATTAACATCAAGAAGACATAATTTCTGCATATTATAGGCTGCTATGGAGTCACATAAAGTTACCTTATTCTTCTACCTTAACAGACACATTAACAAGAATATACTTCAGTCAGAATTAATTACAGATCAACTAGAAATTCATATAGCTGACCTGACCTGCTTCCAGAAAAGTTCTCCCTATAGTATGTATTTTAACTAATATTCATAATCCTATTCAAAGAAGAAAACATTTTCTTTCTCTTGTTATGTGCATATGTGTACATTAAGCAATCCCAGTTGTGGTGTCCTAGATATGTAACTCTTTCACCAGGTAGGTAATTGATTTTAATTATGACACAAGATCTCAGCTAGTCCAGTAACAGAAGCCTGTACCCAGGATACCTCATTTTTTCATACCCAGCGTGTTTCATGTTTGCTGAAGTTATGTTAGAAAAATATCCTATGTAAACAATGGAGAAAAGTTACTATATTTCCATCCTGTCTCTTGAACTGTAATTCAATGCTCTTTTTGGCAATTATGTTCACTTACTTTATTACCCTACCTTTGGTCACCAGATCATTATTTCTTGAACTAATGCTGCATCTGTGCTTCTCAGCTTCATGCCAGAAACCCCTCAAGCTCCACCACTCATCTTTACACCTGCAGAAGGCAGCACTGCCCCTGAATTGAGTATCCCATCTTTTCCTTGCTCATACCCCCATGGGGGGGACAGGTTTGATGCAGTTTCATACTCACCTGGCAAAAAATGGTGATTGCACATAATACAGGTAAACTCCTTAAGTTTTAGATAGGGTTTTATATTCTAGGAATGAACAAGTCCCATTCCTAGGGCTAATCGCAAATGATTTTGAGCCTTAGCAAGGAGGTTACTATATACCAGGTTAACATGAAACAATCAAAAGAAGACATCTATTTTCAGACCTTCTTGGATTTTTTTATCTAGTGCACTTAAAAGAAGATTACGGAAATACCTGGAATGTTTTCTACATCATGGCAGAACTGGGCAAAGGCACACCACCACCTGCTGGACAAAACTGGATCCCCGGCTCACACAGCACTGTGGTGAAAAGCAGCTGCAGAGAAGACACAACTGTGTAAAAGGTTATTTGCACATTGTACTGCCACTGCCCTGGGGAGCTGCCCAGAGGTGCTGCTCCATCAGAGGAGACGAGCTGCGAGGTACAGAGACAGGACAGGCATCTTACACTGCACACAAAGCTGGAACCCCCCAGCACAGCAATCCCTGCACTGTGAGCAGTGGCCTTGCCTCTAATCAAGAAAATGGGGTGCAAGGAGACCTAACTGCTCCACATATGGAACAGACTCAGGTATATTTTAATCACTTTATTTGTATCTATATACATTACATTTTGATTCTCCAAGTAGTCAAGGCAATTATTTCAAACAGTTTAGTACATCAATTTTATAAAACACAGCTGAACCAAGTTAGAATAGAAATGCATACATTATTGTACATTAAGTGCTTTGAATAATGACTAGTCTGGCCACCAGCTAGTGAGCAATTCATTTGGTTTTGGTCATTCTCACAGAGGACACTTCACAGATAACTCCCGTGAGCCCACCAGAACTGCTCTACCAGCAAGAGTCCTTCATGTGCTTTTTGGGGACAGAATGCATCCCTGGGCCACTACAAGGCATTCTGCTGTCCACATGACTCAAAGTCATTGCTTCTGACTCAGACAAGATTCAGGCATTTGTCTCAAGGCCTCAGATCAAAACAACAGAAGAGCCAGTGTAGCTCTGAAACAATTCAGTCTCCATGTTCGCAACTGGGATTTACTTACTCATATGCTAAACCTGTGTTATAAAAAAGAGAAATAAGCTCTGACCAAAGGGTCAGAATTCCTTAGGAATTCTACAGGGACACAGATCAAACACAACCTCCCAAGCAGCTCTCAAAGATTTGTTCTGCAGGAAGTACTGCTCTCCTTCTGAGAAATCAAGCTTGGTAGTAACTGAAATGTCAGGACAACTATTATACTGAAAATAGAACATTTGAGGAGACCAATTCAGCTGCTGGGATTTGAACTAGAAATGCTTACAGCTTTATATCACAGGACACCCAAGATGACCCAATTCCATCTGATATTGCAGCTACTGTGATACTCATGACCAGCAGTTTACTCCAGTCTAATCAGGACTAGTCTATCAGCCACAAGATCATTCCTGCAAATCTCTCCAACTGCTGTAACTTCAGCCCAAGAAGGTCACAATTCACATAGCTCTGGCTCTGTTCATAGGCTGCAAAACAGTGGAAGATTCTCTCACCTGTGCAGTGCTGAGAACCTCGTGCTGTCACATTCAGAAGAGTATTAGCAACTGTCAGATGATCAAGCTGCTTACAGCCATCTGCTTGGGACTCTGGCAGACAAGCAGCACAGAGCAGCCACACATCCCAGGATAAGGACAAGGGTCACTGGTGACAGACCGGGCTAGCATGCCACATTAGCCTAATGCAGGTGCCATGACACACATGCCCACACTCATGCTCCATCCATCAATCCACATACTGACAAAGGTGAAAGACAACACAATTAGCTGCTGTTGGGTCACCTTAGCTGGCCAGGACAGTCATGTTTTTCCCTATAAACTTTAAGAAGGGAAGGAGGAGAACACATGTAAACTTCAGCTGAGACTAGAACATAGGCTGCATGGCAGGTTCTTTCACATGGATGAACCAAGACAGCAGGTAGAGGCCATGGAAGTGAGAGTAGCACTGAGCTGGTGGACTGGTTGACCTCATTAGACAAGGCCATACACACAGCCAGGCATCTTGGGAGAACATTTCAACAAAAGAGGCAAGATAGATCCCAGAGGTGATCAGCTGTACCTGATGCGCTGTGCTGGACTGAAGGGATTCTGGGCAGAGGAAGCAGGCGGTGCTGTGTCATCTCTCCACAGCACACATCACTGCAGCCTTCAACACTGCCCCCCCAGAAACAATTATCACACTGTACTGAGAAAATGTACACTTTCTTTGCTGCTGCTTCAAGGCCAGCATCTTGGCTCATCCTCTAGCACAGTGCTGCAATAGGGTGGGGAAGGCTCCTTCCGGCACAAATGACTGTCTCCTCCTGGCAGCTCAGGCAAGCGCTGCACTGGTTGGTTTTGGAGCAAACAGCTCAGTTCTCACTGCCGGCCTTGTCCTTTCTCAGTGCTGCCCACTGTTGGTCACTCCTAAACAGCCAACACTATCTGCTGCAGAAGAAAATACTGAACACGGGAAAAGTGAACAAAATGCACATTTCAATTCATAGTTACAGTGATGAGGGCATTATCAGGCAACTTGTTAGAATAAGCAAGTGATCACTAAGAGCTATCCTGTCCCAGATTCCACGTTCATTTCATGTTCTTCCATCAGAGACTGGAAGCCAAAGGACAGTATTCTTGCCTTTTGAACTCATTAAAACTCCTCTTATTTACTGGCCTGTATTATAATGAAACTAAAAAGTAAACTCATCACCTACAAAAATGAGCAAAAATTTTAAAAAAATGGAAAGAAGTGCTTTTTGTAATAATACAGAGACTCACAAATCTCTGCACATCTTATCAATCATTCAAGATACCTGTTAGTTCAGGTTTTCCTTTTTACAGAAAACAACTACATTCATCTCCATAACAAAAAAAAAAAAAAAAAATAATGTCATGAATGCAAGAAAAACATTCTCCTGGCAAATTTTCACCATGAGGTAACTGCATTGCTTGAAAGTAAAGGGGAACTGAAATGGATTTGAAGTGATCTGCCAGGAATGACGGTTGCGTTAAGGAGGAAGTTGTCACTAAAGCAGTATGCTTCACTTTATCTAGAAACTTACTGCCTTCACTAAGGAAAGGGTTAATCTGCTTCATAACTATAATTAATCAAGTCTTGTTAAATTAAAGAGTATGTTAGTTACCTGTTTCCAGGAACTTCAGCAACATTCAGGAATGAAGGGATATGTTTTGAGTTTTGCAGTATACTGATGACTGACAACCCATTTTTGTGGGACTCAGTTAAAATGCAATTGTGACAGATAAACCAGAGCTGTACTGCAGTAACATAACTTAGAAGATGGAGTCATAGGGCATTATAGATGTGGAGCTGCCTTAAAAAAATACTGTTTACAGAACCCAGTAAGAATTAAAACCATGGAGCATAAACAGCACAAGTTATTAGTGGATCCTAAATGGGTCAATTACAGACCACTGCAACAATAGCAGAACTCCTGAATTAACTGCATTCTTCTCTCCCCCATCCACATTTCGGGGGTTTATTTCACATTTTCAGTACCAAGTATCCACTACAGAAACATGAGCTGTGCATATTCAACACCATTTCTACAGTGCAAATCCCAAGTGTTCCAGAGATCATGTACTTCTTCACCATCAGGATCCGGATAGAATCCCAGTTCAGTACTTACAAGGATATAGCATCACCTTCCCTGCTGACAGGAGGGATGTCACTTATCAATGCTGTTCAGTAGTACCTTACAGTTTAGATCCTTACTGAGGCAGGTTTGCTTGTTATCCTCCAAGAGGGGATTAAAGTGCAAGCAGATTTCACACTCTTCAACATGATGCACATGGTCAGTGTAGACATGGAACTGCAATCCTCTTGCTTGCTGCTGGGCAGACCGCTGGAAAAGAGTGGCCTATAATGTCATTGTCTTCTTGTGCTTTCCCAATATGGGCTTTAGCTCAGCAATTCAGGCCCAGTCCTGTCCAATGGTCTGGCACCATCAGGAAATACTTGTCCATAGCTTCACAAAACCTGGTGCGGTACAGTTCTGGAGAGACCACAGTGGGCATCTTACCTAACGTGTAAGAGTCAAGAGCAGTTAGAAATGGGCTAGAGATACTGCAGTAGAGACAGATGTCACATGAGATTACACCAGCAGACAGCATAAACTTCAAGGCAACAAGATAGAACCTTACAAAGTTCAACAACCAACAAGCATAAGGTTTTTCACCTGGGAAAACATCATGCAGGAGCACATCACAGGCTGGGATCTCCCTGGGGAGCAGCTCTGTGAAAGGGACCTGAGGATCCTGCTGGACAAGCAGCTCAGTGTGAGTGGACAGTGCTGCTGCTGCTGCTGTGGCAAAGAAAGCCACAAGGAAGGACACTGGGCNGGAAAAAAGGCTGCTCAGAGGAGACCTTATCACTATGTTCCAGTATTTACAGGGTGGCTAAAAAGAAAATGGGGATTCATTTTACAAGGAGACGCATGGAAAAGATAAGGGGTAAGGGATACAAGCTATTCCTGGGCAGATTCCAGTTAGACACAAGAGTAACATTTTTCACAATGAGAACAATCAGCCATTGGAACAGTCTCGCCAGTGAAGTGATGGATTCCCCAACACTGCACAGATTTAAGATTGAGCTGCACAGGGTGCTGAGCCATCTTGTCTAGACTGTGCTTTTGCCAAGAAAAGATTAGATCAAATAATCCTTGAGGTCCCTTCCAACCTGTTATCCTACGATTCCTTCCTCTGTTCTGGTTAACTTAATCTGTCACAAATTTGCATGGTGGGGAAGTTGTCACTTTACCAGCAGCGTTATAGAAAGCTTCCATGTAACAAGGAAACATAATCAAAATCTTTGCTTTCATTCTGGACTTACCTTGTCCTCCCAAGATGCCAGTTGACTTTACCACCATTTCAAGCTTTTTGTCCCAGGTAAAAGTACGAATATAATCTGTTACAATAAAAAAAAAAAAATCCACACACAAATAGGTTTTATTTGTTTTAATCCAAGTAACACTGTTTTAAAATGTATCTATTTCCCCCCAAAAAGGGCAGGAAAGCCCTAGTCTTTTATAGTCAGAGCTTCAGTGTTTTCCCTACCAGTTGCCACACCTTCTGTAGTACTGATTATGTTTGGGTAGGGTAAACACAGTCCCTCAAAAGCCCAGCAAAATCACAATCAGTTCTTCCTGTCTCTACAAAAACAGGCTGGCCAAGCACGCCTATCATTATCCATGTTAGAGTGTCAAGGGCTCATTTACAAGGGTCACCTCACTCACCCTCATCAGAAGCCCTGAGGCTTGGACAGATCTCCATTTAAACCAGTACTTCTCATCACAGCAGCCACCTACAGAATGGAAGCAACTGCCACTTTATGATGGGGAGGACTGGAAACATCACCAGTGATCCTGACTGGAAGAGGGGGCAGCAAAAAGACAACTTATGAATTGTTTCCAAGCCTCTTCCAGAGAAAGCATGGTCAATACAAGCACATGAACATTTTGGCCTGCAAAGCTAAAGCTGCAGTAAGACCAGTTTTCACAGACCTAACGTACTTGTCTCCTATATCACATAAGGATCTAAAGTAGGTAGAGATACTGACCTCAGATTCAAACACAGTCCAAGCTAAGATTTTCTAGTTCCAGTCCAACACAAATTTAGCTTGAATACTTTGTAATCTCTCAGGGTATCATCTAGAGAAGATTCTGATAGCTTGACACAGCAGACACGCTCTCTCTTCTTGATAGTATTTGTGTTCACCAAGTTCCTTCAGATATTTGTGTTAAACACTGAAGGAACTGGTAGCTTTAAGTACCATACAAAATATATCAGATAAGACTTGACATCAAAAAGCCAGACATACAGGAGAAGCACATGGTCAAGGTACTCCCTTTCCGTGTACTCCAAAATTCAAGAGTCTACAAATCTAGAGAGCAATAACAACTTGCAACAAACAAGAGTTTTCTTTGTAGCTGGGACTTTAATTCTCAACTAGAAATGTTACTGAAATGGCTTTCAAGCTCTATCAGAGTACGTGTACAGTTCTATACTATACAAGTTTGCTGGTCTACAGATGAGGCTCTACTTTCCAGTCACAAGTCAGAGGATGCAACAAGGTAATTACTGCATTGCCACCCATATTATCCAGGTCAAGACTATACAAGCATGAGAGATCCCATAATGTTTAACTTCTTTCTTCCAGTCTTACCAATACCCTCCACACAAGATTTAAAAGACAAGTAAACATCACTAAACTGAAGTGTACAGATTAAACACATAAAAGCATACAAATAGCTTCCCCTGCTTCAACTGGAGTCAAAGTAGGTTAAACTACCTGTGAGGCCTCCTGCATATACTCATAGCAATGCAAATGGCAATCTGAGCCTATACAAGACCTGGAGAGAAGACTTCTTGCTTCCACTTTGAATACCTGCAAGACGTGAGAAAA
>WAAG01001072.1:0-10647 GCA_013390105.1 Tichodroma muraria
GTAAATTTGAACTGCTTTGGCTGGGAGCACTGTTGCCCAAGAACTCTCCACTGTTTTCAAGGGTGGGGCTAGAAGACATGGATGCAGGTCAGGAACAGGGACCCAGCAAGGCAGTTCCTTTTTTCCTCCAGGGCATGCTCACATGGGGTGTGATTCTTACTGTCTCTAAACAAGCGGAGGAGGCAGTGGTGCCATTTTTCATGGCAGGCACAGCACTCACTAAGGAAGGCACTGTAATGCAGATCAGAATTTGCTGTCTCTGGGTTTAACAGATGGTTTGGGAAATGGCTGTGATTCCACAAGCCAGCTCCATCCACTAAACCAGACAAAACTGCCCTTGGTAGTCTCTGTTTTGATTTGCAGTTTAAAGCTATTGAATTTCCATGGTTACATTTAGTATGCTCCCCTAGTGAAACCCAGGTGAAGTGTTGCTGCCAGCAGGTACCACCTGGGAAAGAAAGGACAGATTTCACAAGGAGAGTTCTGCAAGGCTTGGAAGTACCCCAGAGGGGCGAGAGCCCATATGAACGACTGCTTCTTGAATTATCTTCTTGGAAGCCTGAGGTGAAGTAGACATCTTTCAGGAAAGCAGACTGCAGAAAAATGCCTTGATTTTGCAGTGCTAATACTATCCTGAGTTAAAACTTTTGATCATTACCCATCCCTGCTCAAAAAACAAGTATCAGTGAAATATCATTGAAGAGAATGACACAGAGCCAAACCAGCTTTTGGCACTGCGAAAGATGAATAGAGCATATCATGGGTACAGTAGTGATTCTATGCCTCCTGTTGTATTCTGGAGTTTGTAGCAGTCACAGAAACAATTCACTGTTCTATTCAGGAAGGAAATAGCTATAAACCATAGCTAAGGTAGTTCATAATTCCTATAAAGTGTACTTAAGAGTTATCAGTGTCCTAAACAAACTTCTACTCTAGACACTCTATGCCACAAATGCGTATTTGGTGCTTCCAAATTCAGTCTTCAGTTATAACTGAATTGGCAGAAAACAGCCCAGAGAAAACAACATTGCTCTATCTGTATGAATTAAAAGATGTTTTCAGGATATTTTAAGAAATAGTTGCTGACTGGCTCAAAAATAAACACAAGAATTGTTGCTATGTTGGAAAGATGGCTTTTGCAAAAAACCTGTGCTAGACAATATCTACATGACTAGTGAGTTAACCTATTATCTTTCATTGACGTCATCTCCACATTCTCCATCTTTCCACTAACTTTTCACTGTCTTCTTTTTTACCTCCAGGAAAAGTGCAGAAATTTAACCTAGTTTGCTACTGAGAAAAAATGAAGATGAGCAAAATATCATTTTCCAAAAAACATTACTGTAAACAAAAATGAAAAATATGAAAGCGGAAAAGAGGGACATTTGAAAAGTCAGAGAGAGAAAAAGAAGGAGTGATAGGTAAAATGAGAGGGTGAAAGAGTTGATATATGGGTAAAATGTAGTAGCAATAAAGAGGAGATTGTGAGTAAAGGTAGTAACAAAGAGAAAGAGATGGAAAAATAATCACAGGCAGAAATTAAAGAGAAAATAAAAGAATATAAAATATAATAACAGGAAATGGAAGGAGAGGTAGACAGGAAACAGGAAAATAAGGGAAGGGAAAAAGAGAGTTGTGTTTACTTAACACAGATTGCTACCTTTTATCGGAGGGAAGTTGATGCCGAGCAGTCAGGTCAGTTAGGGCTACAGCATGGAGATTTAGAGGGGCAATGCCTTTTTTTCTCTGATTTTTACAACACTCTTCAAGCTTTTTTTGCCAAGGACGAACATAATGAAGGCCGTAAGAGAATGTTTAAAACATGTAATGTGTGTTTGAAAGTGAAATGCAGATACTACAGATACTAGCAGCAGCCTCTCCTGGGGAGGTCCCCGTCCAGCATGGCCAGCACAGTGTGGGCACTGACGTCACTAAATTGCTCTGAATTCTAACCTCTGCTGCTGGCACTAGCAGCATTTACCCTTACTGTGGTATATTTTACAGGGGGGAAAAAAAAAAAAAGGCCAGCTAGGGCTGTTGGACGGCTTTGTAGGGCTGCAGAGGGTTACAAACAATCCTAATACTTGATACTCTGGCTCTGCTAGGGAGACCCATCTCTGTGGTGACAAGGCGCGTCCGTGTGAACCAGGCAGCAAGCTATCAGATGTGGGAAGCCACCGGGAAACGGACTCTTTTCCCTCCATTTTAAAGCTCATAATTTCATGACAGAAGTCTAGCATTGGTGTGGTCACTGCTTCAAAGTGTTTTCTGTAGGCTGTTTTAATAAGTAATATTTTAAAATGTGAATTGCGAACTCTTAAATAAGCATGAGCTGGTGAGCAAATTTTGTGCTGAAATGTGTAACAGCAACACTCTGTTCCTGGAGTGGGGCCACCAGGAACAAATCCTGGACAGGCTTTGCTGGGCTTTAGTAGCCTTTAACTTCCAGGGGGCAGTAGCCAGAAGAAGGTTAGTTTTTATGGGTTTAAATGAAAAGATCTGTTTTTATCATCCATCAAGTTTAGGAGTCTTACACCTTTCTTTCATGTTGTTGTTGTTGTTGTTTTGTGGGGTTTTTTGGGTTTTTTTGTTTTTTGTTTTTTGTTTGTTTGTTTGTTTTTCTTTTTAATTTTGAAGACTCACAAGACTTAGGCTCACAGGTTCCTGCTCCAGGCTACAAAAGCCAGTGGAAGCACCAACACCAGTATCACAAAGGTAAGCCCTTGTAATGGTAGGTGAAGTCTCCTGATCAGCAGAGGGGAAATCCATAGGACACTGGAATGGACACTAGTCTCCATCCACAGCATCTGAAATATTTCTAACATGCAACCCAAACATAAGTAAAGATGTGAAGACTAGAAATGGGAAAAACCTACCACAGCTCTGACAGCCAAAGAAAACAGAAAACATCTGAGTAGTTATGGCTTTAAAATAGCTTGTTCCTCAGTCCTTTTTGTGTTTCACTAGCATCCTCACAGACACTGGCCCACATACTTAGAAAACCCCTAGTGGGCTTTAAAATTAGGAAAAGAAGGAAAAAACAAAAATTCTGTGGGTTAGAGATGACTTCTCAGCCCTAGATTCTCTACTACCTTAACATGTTTTATTTTTCTTGTTGCTTTTCTCTATGTTTGTTTGATTTGGGAGGGGGAGTTGTTTTTTGATTCAACCTTTCCTGTTCTTTTGTCTCAATTTTTTCAAAGTATCAAACAAAAAGTTGGATAATCAATTTTCCTCTACCCTATTTTATAAACCACTGAGAGAAGCTGTACAATTAAATTATCTTTTTTTCTTCTTAATTTAATGCTAAAAGAGAAAATACCCAGAATTAATGTGGGCAATTATGTGATTTTTCCAGCAGTCTCATAATCATCAGGGAGACTATTACTGATGCTTGATTAAATAGCACAAGTTTACAGTGATTTTTCTGAGAAAATCTAGACAACAAATGGATTCTGTCTTTACTACTCTCTCAACATTTCTATCTTTGCTACATTTACATCTTGAAAAAAAATATGAAAGAAGTTGAAGCTTGTTACATTAATCTAGAACAGTAGACAGATGATGCTTTTGAATTTGTCTACTCTCTTGAATAAGAAACCAAAGCGTGGTCTGCGTGGCAACCAGCTACACATCACCTAAAATCCACCCCGGTGCTCTTTGTTGCCATGAATTGAACGCATTAATGAGAAAATGTGGTTTCTCACAGAAGGGCTGGCAGTGCAAACACCCCAGACCTCCCTACCCGCCCATGTCTGCAGACATGTGCATGGACATACCTGGCTGCTCACATTTTGTTAGAACCTCTGCTACAGGGCAGCCACTTTGTCTAAAAATTACTTTTCCAATGATTCAGGTACCTCATTTTTTGCATTATCTGTTTAGCTCCAGGTTCAAAGTTTGCTGAGCACAGAAGCCTTTGAAAAGAAGTCATCATATTTATCTCATTGCATTTATTTAACTAACAAAAAAGGCACCCAGATTGCATTTGGGTGCAGATTTGGAAATATGAAGTTTTTTTCAACTTGATTTTGCTTGGCTAAGCTTAATAGAATCATGCAGATTTCCCTAACTTTGAACTCCATGCGGAGCTGTAAAATGCTTTGCTTTAAAAGTTCCCTGGTCTCTGAGCCACAACCTTTTCTGGTGCATACTGGCATCTCAGACCAGCAAGTACTGAACACCATGGGGCTGATCCAGAGAAGCATTCCTGTAAATATTTGATTTCAGGTCTTGTTGAGGATCAGTGCCTGGAAACATAAAACTAATCACACATTCAACTGCTTTACTAGATTGAGACCAAGGCACAAGGGCTCAGAGTTGGACATGTCCATGCTGTGGTGACAAACATCTGCACCTGGCTGCGAGGCTGGCTTCCCTCACAGGCTCCATGCTCCACTTGGCTATTTTAGGACAGGTTAGGTACCAGAGCTGGGCGGAGAGGGATGGTTTATTATGTGAAAAAAGGTCAGAAGTTTGCCTGCTTGCCCAAACCAGCCAAATCTGGTTTTAATCTATGAAAACACACCAAAACACCCTCTTGGAGAAAAAGGTATGTTGTGTTTTCCTGACCACCGTTTTCCCTGGTGGCAAGTTTCTCATTCAAAATTATATCCACAGCTTTGTTTATGGGACTTTACAGAAGGATTTGTATGGGTTAGAGAGGGGAGGGAATACTCCCATATGCAGAAACACAGAACCCATTAAAGCACGAGGCTCTGTTGGTTTCCCTCCCCAGCTGCTGCTAAGTTTATTCGCAGGCTGCAGCCTGGAAAAGGAGCTGTGGCCCATCTGCAGCACATATGTGGGAATTAATTTCCAGCATAGCCACAGGAGTGTGGGTCCAGCAGACCCTCCCCATACCTCCTCTCAGATCCCCCTCCACGCTGACTTAATTGGAGCCAGAGCAGCCGCCGAGTGCTGCAGTGTCACGGGGCAGGAGGGTCAGGGGCTCAGCCTCGCCGCTGGTGCTCCGAGGACCCCCGGCATTCCCGCCCTCCTGCCATAACCGTGGGCTTACACAGCACAGCGGGCCTCGCGTGGGCCCCAAGAGCGGCGAGTGTCACCCCCGGAGCAAACCTGGCAGCACGCCGCACACTGGGGCGGCAGATCCGAGAGGGCCAGGCCGTGCGGCTGCCCCTCAGCCGGGTCTGGGCCTCCGCCTCTGCGGCACCGGCGCACCGCCCCGGCTGGGCAGCGGGAGCCTTGGGAGGAAATATCAAAGTTGAAACTCAGGCAGGGAAAGGAGATGGGATTGCTTAAATTAGCTCTCGTTCCCATATTGTCTTCTGCTCAGGAGGAACAAGTTAGTTTCTTTTTATAGTTCAGGCCTGGCTGGTAGATATCGGGAAGGGCTGTCTTGGAGTGGGAAGCGCAAAGACATCATCTCTTTTAAACTTCTGCTAAAGGGAAAGGGACAATTGTAAGAAAGTAGGAAAAAGAGAAGATGACTGTAACTGCAATCAAAAGTACTTGTGAAGGGGTTCATCCTGAGAAGGAAAGGCCTGAGGTTTTGGGGGCTCCTCACTCATTTGCAGATATAGGATAAACATTGAAAAAAGCAGTAATTCCATGGCTTAGGTGAATAATTAAACTAATGAAGGACACTGCTTTAAAACAAGTGATTGTATAGGAAGTACATGCAGGTCAAATGTCATCAGGCAACCTAACTCTACCCTGCATGGTTTTAGACATTTTAGCAGTTTTATAAATATCAATTCCACGTGCATCTGTCTGTTGTTCACCTTAGTATCTGGCCCCTAGGGCCGTCTCTGCCCAAAAGCTAAAGTCGCATTTAAAGTAAGCAGTGACCTCTGAATACAAAATAATGAACTCACATGCTGAGTAAGAGGAGTGACACTTTTTTTTTTTTTTTTTAATAAATTAGTTTTCTTTTCATATCAGTTAATTTTCTCTCAAGAATTTTGGCCAATAATTTCTTTTGGTAAAATTCAAAGTATCTAGAAGCAATAAATTTGGCAGAAGTGTTTTGGTTTCATTAAATGCATGCAGAGATACTGAGGTCTAGTTCGTGGCTCTGGGAGCAGCTGCTGTGGCTCCACATACACAGCATTTTCCTGGGAGGGGTAAGTCCCTATCCCACTGCTGTCTCAGCGTGTTGGTATCCTAAAGAGAGCTCCACAGACACCCATTTAAAACTCCCAGATGTGGACAATGGGATGTGCTAGCTGCTATGGACATCAGTTGCTGTTTCAGGCTGCTACAGGGAGGAGCTGGGCTTTCCAAGGTGCCAAAAGGGCTTGCTGGGATCTCACCTCCCTCCTTCTCTCCCACCTTCAGCTCAGTGGTTTCCTTACCACTCTCAGCTCCTCCTCAGTTCTACCTCATCAGTTTTCCTTACCACCTTAAAAGAGAAGAACTAAGTATTTATTTAGGATATGTATTTTTCCAAAATAGATGAAAAGGGAATGGTTTACCTTGGAGTCTGAGAGTTTAGCTTGTAAATAACCATCTGTAATACCTGTCCCCTTTGCTGTAATAAGCCAAGGTCTAGTCCTCTGGCTGTGAGAGAGAAAACCCTTATTCACTCTGCTATTAGCCATCACCTAATTTATTTCTTTTCCATGGCTATTAGTATTGAATCAAAGTTTGTTTCTGAGGCTGAGAGGAAAGATGGTTTTAGTATTGGCTCTAATCATGTATTTTACCTCAAGCCACAGACACAAACATTTATTTGCTCAAGGATCACCAGAGAAGTGGTTGAAAAGCACCTAAAGATTTTAATTGGAATTTAATTCACATTGATGTTCAAGAATTCAGATGATCCTTTTATCAGAAGAAGGAAAGCCTTAAAATACTGAATTGAAAATAACATAAACAAAAGCTTTCTTGTGGTATTTACAAAAAATTTTGGTCTGGGTAAAAACTCCAGGAAAGCTGACTTCCCCTTGCAATTGTACCACTTCTCTGCTAAATTTGGGAACTAAAAAGCAAAAGAAACAAATTTTTTAGTTTTTGAGTCAAAATTGTCCAAAGCTAAGTAATTTGACTTTCTATTCACTGTAGAGGAAAGTGCTATCAAGGTCTAGAGTTCACCCCAACCATAACTTGTGTGACAGCTGCAAGTTTGTGTTTCTAGGATTCCACCTCAAGTAAATACTTGCTATTTGTATGAATTTGTTGTAGAGGTGATGGAGTCAAAATGACTGCTTTGCTTCTGCTGTATGTATCTTGGAGCTGAATTTTTCTATGAAGTCTGTGGAAGCTAGTTAACATGTTAAATGCCCTGCTTTCATTAAATCCACACCTGAAGGGTAAGTAAATGAATCCTGAATTTCACATTTGAAGGTATGTGTGCTTTTCATGGATTTATGCCAGCTAGATTTTAGATTTAAAGAAACATTGTCATAGCTTTAACCACACTGTGGCTAGGCCAAACCTCAAAGATCTTGTTCCGAGGGCCACTGCCCTTTGAAGTGGCACCACTGACAGTTTTAGCTACTGTAGGTATTTATGAGGTACAAAATTATAAAGTAAACAGGCATAAAATGTTATTTTAACAACATGCAAGCATCACCAAGCTGATTATATTCTTGTGTTCCAAGCATTGGTTTACTCAATTTGATTTTTGTTTTCTCTCATCTCTTCTCCTTTTTCCTTTTTTCTTCTTCTTTTTTTTTTTTTTCTATATGAACCTGTTGTGAAGGACCAAAGAAGCAGTATTTGCCAACTGCAGTAGGGAATCTCTAGCAGCTCAAATGTATTTGTTTACTATGAATTGAACTCACAGCTCTTTAGTTCTGTGTGTTTAGCCTGTTTACTCCCCAAAGTAGCTGGAGAATTATCTGTGCATTTTCCACATTGTTTTCAGTGTGCTGCTTTGTTTGTTGGTGGTTTATTAATGATATTTGTGATTTATTACTGTCACTTTATTAGATTGTTTGCAAATCGGTGACAAAGCATGATCAGTGGATCATGCCTTGTTAGTCATAAAAGCACTCAAGAAGCCATGAAAATCAGTTAAGCTTGAACCTATTGAATGAAAGAGCATAGTGCTCTCTATTGATCAGCAGCCTTTAGATATGTAATGAATAGTAGTACTTTTGTAGCCCTGTCAAATAGTGTTTTCTTTTGGATCTGATAAATTACACTCTTTTGTACTAGTGGTTTGAGATTTGGCATAAAACATTCTTGTACTGGTATTTCTTTCAGCTCTAGTACTGGGGGGATCTTGCATGACCAAGGCAGATAAATGTTATAAGAAAAAACGGTAGTTTCTCTCCCAGCACAGTTTTGACCATTGAGTTAACACTGATCTGACTTTCATATGTGGCAGGAGATTGAGGGCTCGATTGCAAATGATTTGTAGAATACTTTTTATTGCCTGTGTGCATGATACATAGAGTCTCTCTCATATGAATACACATATGCACATTTGGATTGTAGGTAATTTCTTTATAAATACAGATTTATTTATGAATTTCTTATTGAACAGGCAAATATGTAAGATTAATTTTGCATTTGTTGTTGGTTTGAAGTGTACTGTACTTCTATTTACAATATTAGTACTTGATTTCCTCCTTTCTCTGCAGCTTGTACAGTCCTTTACATAAAACCAGTGTTGGGTTGTAGGCAAAATGTTACTGTTTTAATTGGATGAAGTTAAAGGCAGAGTTTGTGGTGCAGCAGGCCCCAAATCTTATATCTGTGTCATTCTCTGGAGGATATCCCTATTAATACTAACAGTCAGATGCCTTGGAGGTGGTCACTTTGGATTAGAGTCACTTTGTCCTTCCATCCACTCCTCTCCCTTGTAAGAAAAATAATCAGAAGAATGAGCCCAGTAGCCTATTTTATTAACAGAACTAGGGACAATACATTTTCCTTTTTTATTCCCAGATGTTTTCTAATACTCCTTCAGCTTCCTTCAGTGTTTGCTCAGGTTATCGGTGTTTGTATTGATTCCTCTCAAATGAGCCTGATTTAGGCAATAGTAGCCAAAACCTCTGGGGTCTGCTTGGCAGCAGAAAAAAACAGTGACAGTAGTTTGAACATCAGCAGTGCCCTGGTGTGTAAAATAAAGAAAAGGTTCCATTGAACTCAATATAAGATTTCTTAGCTGTGTTTTCATCTACAGACAAAATGCAGTCACACTTCCATCTAACATTCAAAGAAGCAGTGTTTGGTAAAATCTTTGTCCCAGTGTTTTTTGCCTTTCATGTACAAAAAGATTCTGTTCCCTACTCCTCCTGAAGGCAACAGCTATGAAGACTGAGAACTGAATTAAAAAAAATACAAATACCAGTAGAAATACAGTAAGCACAGTTTTCTCTGACTGGAAAAGCTTGGGTACAAGGACAAGGAAACTTTAATGGGTCTTTACTTAAACATACTATTTTTCAGTCTCTCTGGAACATCTGTTTTGTGACTGACTCTGGAATTCCAGTTGTAACAGTTCTTCTCTTCCAGCCAAACACTTCAGTGGGTTAACCAGCAGTGACAGTTTTGGCACACAAATAAGAACTGTTTGCTAAGGTGGATGAACTGTGTCCTGTCTGTAGGTTTAGATACTGAATTCAGGATAGAATGGCTTCAGCTGATATTTTCACTCTTTAAGTCTCTTCAGTTACTTCTGAATGATCGATATAATTATTTCTTATATTAAGCTGATTCAAAAGCTCTCTTGGCAACACTGCAACACAGTGACCACCTAAACAGTAAATGAAAACATAGCTAAAAAGGCTCAAAGCTTAGTAACATCTGCAGTACATTAAGAAAGGTTTCAGAGTTCTAACATGATCCAAGTGCCAGCATCCTTGCGGAATGTCTTTTACTTGCAGCCTGGTTTTGCTCTGGTTTTTCTCAGAGCTGGCTTAAAGGCCAAGTAGTCTCTAATGGCCACATTAATTGAACCAACAGAATAGATTAAGGAGGGGGAAGTGATTACCATCTCAAATCACTAATTTCTATGTAAATTTTTACATTAAATGAATCTAGATCAGTGTCTTACTCATTTAATAAATGTTTCTTATTCTAAGAAGGCAACCATAATTAAGTTATAAAATTACAGAAGTCTGGCTGAAAATTTCTAGCTACAAAATGTTTTGAAGTTAAGGCAAATAATTTCTTGTGACTATGTAGCAATTCTGATAAAAAGCTCTCGCTGCTGTCATATAAAGAGCAGAGTCACTGCACTTTAAATGTCATCCCATCATTTAAATTTTTAATAATAATTTAATTTTCTGTGAACAATACTGAAATATTGTCAATATCTAAATTAGTCAAATAATGATACCTCCACCACATTGTTTTGATGAAAAAGAAGAGATCATAGTCTGACTTGCCATAGAAACCAGGTAAACTGGGCTGAAAGACAGTTTGATCAGGAAAGCTTTCCATTCATTTGCTTGCAGCTTTCAAGGTCTNACCATGTGTGTGGAGTCCCTCTCATTTACATGTAACGTATTCACATCCCATTTGAAGACTCAGTCCATCCAAGCTGCCTAGAGACAGTGAGGGACAACAACAAGCAGTAGATATTATTGTGTTCCTATTGAGTAAAATCCTACTCTGTGGCCTGTCCTGCAGGAAATAAACCCCCCAAAAAAAACCCAAAGGAAAAAATGAGGCAAAATAAAATTCAGAAGGAAAGAAAGAAAGAGTTTTCCCTTTCTTTTCCTCTAATAA
>WAAG01001072.1:10682-27491 GCA_013390105.1 Tichodroma muraria
CTCTATGGTTTCTCTCACTGAAAAACTGCACTTACAGACACATAGCTTAAACAAAAGATTTATTACTCAGCATAACCTGATCTGGTACTAAAGCAGTATTTTCTACTAATGCACTAAATTATAGAGGTAGCAAACAGTGTGTTTGATGTGTTCTGAATTACTATTCTTAAAGTAAGATACAAAAAAAATTGGAATAGTGCTTCCTGAGAACCAGAAAGCCTGAGAACAGTCTTACCCTGGGGTAAGTCAGAGCAAGGCTCTCCTAAACTGCTCTGCCCTTCTGTCTCTCTTACTCTTTGTGCCTCATGCAGGCTGATTTTTATTCAGGGGTTTTTCTCGTACACCAGCTATGGAGAACCACCACCATTCTCTAATGATTTCTTTGCTAATATTTTTGTTATTATTATTATTTGCTTGCAGTAATATTGTAAAATGAAAGTAGATTCTGGATCCACTTGGCCTCCACCCAGGACTAGTCTAAATAGAAGATTTCTATTGTTGGAGTGAAAATCTCTCAGTACCAACTCCATTTGGTTAACAAAAGAGGGCAAAAACATGAATGGGGTTGATTTCCTTAAGCAGTTTAGCACAATGCTGACAACAGATCACAAAAACAAAAAAAGCTCACTAATATTCAAGTAGATAACAAACCTACCTTTGTGAAATGGTATTTTCTTTGTATATCTTTGAGAAATAATTCCATCCATAAAACATTTACAAGAGATATGAGACTGTAAAAGATCTCTTGAATCTTTGAATCCAGACCTCATTATTATGTTATTCCATGAGTAAAAAATATGTTAATAATGCAATTTCTGTATATTCTGCATGAACCCGTGAAGTTTTATCTTAAAATTAGGATAACTTTTCTTGTGCTCTGTTCCAGTATTCCACTTTACTGAAGATGATACAATCCTGTCACTTAATTTTTGTCACACTGAACATTTTTATCATGTTTCTATGGTTTTCAACACAGAAAAAGAACCCCACAAATACAATATAGCCATGACACAAAGTAATGATTATGTCCATTAGAAAAGACATTTGTGTTGTTGACATTGGAAAGGAGAGTGCAATCTTCAGACATCCACTCCAGTATTTTGGGTTAAAACATTTTTATTAAAAGGAAAACTAGGGTTGAGCTTGCTTTGATTATTTTTGATTTTCTTTCCCAAATAGAAAGTTCCGAAAAGAAGGCCAAGTGAGTGCTATAAATTATTTTATAAGATAACTGTAAGTTGTATATTGCAAAACAACTAAACCAAACAAGCCAGAAAGCTCTGGTATTAAGCAAATGAAAAACCCATTCCAGATGGAAAAGAGCTCAAGAGTCAGAGCTGCCCAGAGTCCAGAAAGCTCTGTCAAAATTAGGTTATATTAGTGTAATCTTGAAAAGAAGGTTTGGAAAAGAGGCAAAACAGGAATTAAACTGTGTTTGACAGGCTAAATGGAATACATTTCCTAGCTCCAAATGGCTGCACAGTACTCCTGTAATGGGTGTTTTGCTCAAAGCATAATGAGAAGAGAAGAAGGAAAATTATTTCATTTATCCAGACTATAATCAATCACTTCCAGGAAAAGAAGTCTTTTATTATTTTCCAGCAGCAACAGGAGTTGTTAAGTATTATTTAGATGTACAAATTGCTTTATGAAAGAAAAGATGAAAAGTTATTAGAGAAACAAGATTCACAAAATTAATCTGTAAATTTTATAGCTATTCATAGTAACTCTGCTGTCTTTGTGTCTCAATACATGTCTTTTTTCTTTATTATCTCTAAAGCACCAATACTCACGAGAGCATGAAAGCAATAGAAAAGGTGGAGAAGCCTCTGAAGAAAAGGAATTTTTTCTTCTGTTGACAGGTCCAGCCCCAAAGCCATAAAGACCTTTCCTGAAACTTTTAGGACTGCAAAGTATACTGAATACAAAAGTATACTGAATTTTGCCAGATTACTTACTTCTGATGGAAATTCCCTAATGGTACTGTTGGTTTCTGGACAATGATAGAAATGATTACCATAAAGTGATGGTAGGCAAATGATCAGAAAATAGTTTGCACAGCTCTAATATCCAAGAATTTCTCAGTGTTTAAATTTTGTATATTGTCTTATCTGGTCGTGAGAATAATATCACTCCCAAATAAAGCTGAATCACAGGAAAGTCAGTTTTGTTCTTGTTGAAGTCAACATTATAATGCCTGGAGACCATCTTTGGTGTATAGAATGGAAGACCAAACCCAGAACAGTAAGGATTTGATTTTGCTTGCCAATGTGCACTTCATTTAAAAAAAAAAAAAAAAGAGTTAGAGAAATTATCCTTTTAAAGAAAAGATAATTTAAAGAAAATTTAAATTTTCTTGCTCTTTTTAAAGAAAACCTCTTTACTCAGGAAGTACAAGAATAGAGTCAGTGTTTCTATCTTTCCTAGAACCTCCGGGGTCTTGGACAGAGGAAAAACCAGATGAGCCCAAACCAATCTCGCCAAGTAATTAAAGAAAAAATAAAAAGGTCTGTGAACCAAGCAAAGCCAGGATGTTAGTGGCTGCACTAATTATTAGCTTCTAGGAGTCATTTGACATCCAGGAATTTCCTACAGGCAATATTGTGTCTAAATGCAAAGCTCTGCTACTTTGCAGACTCTCTGGAAGGCCCCTTGCACAGGTTGCTATCAGGTAAATTTGTTATCGAAGCAGCAGTGGATGGATGGAGTCTCAGCTGTGTTCTTGAACATGCCTGTACAGAGCTCCCCAGCTTTGCAGATGTCAGCAAAGTCGTCTCTTGCGATAGCGTTCTACTTTCAGTGCCGCCTGGTTCAATCTGTTATCTAGGAAAAGCCTTGGTTCTTCAAAATAGTAACTCAGTTCAGAAGCAGACAGCTCTAAAGCGTAGGTTTAGGTATTATGTAGCTGCACGTCAGTTTTATGGACATAATCCCTCAGTTTTAACTGAGCTTTTTAATTTCACCTAAAAAAGAAGCCAGCTGAATTCTTCCAACCCCTTTTAATTCCCATCTCTGTGTGCAGCTTCACTTAGTGTTTCTTATAACAAAAGGCTTTTAAAGTTGATAAATGGCTGCAGAGATTTTGCTTTACTTTGTTGCTTTTCTATTTATTTAACCAAGAGCAGTTCTTTTAGTCCTGACCTCAGCCTTGTCAAATAGACTATGTTTGTCAAACTGCTCATGCTCCCATTAACTCCTAGCTGTTTCAGTTGTCAAATTTGATGAATGGCACAAATGCTGCGAGCATCATTAAAAGAAGGGATACTGAGGAAAGTATTATGGTATACTGAGTCCAAATACACACCATAAATAGGAAAATTCCAAGCAAAGAAAATCTTTTATTGCATAAAGGAAATTGCAAGTGGTTTAAACTAATCTCTTTTAATGCCATCTTTCATATGTGCAGGAGACAAGAAAAAGCCGTTCAGGTTTCATGGCTGGTATTATCTCTTCATAGTTAAAGAACATTAGTAGCTTTATAACCTTATTTATACAGAGTTCATGCAAGTGTTTGGGTCTGCTTGGTGGAGCAGGCCTGCTCAGTGGGAATAAAAGCAACAGAACCGTTCCCACAGTGCTCTGTGGGTCCAGAGGGGCTGTTGTCCCTTCACAAAACAGAGCCTGCTCTTTCTGTGAGTCTGGGTTTCCCCTAAGTGAAACCGCACAGCGCAGCTACTGCTGTGGTTTGCCCTCCAGGACTGTGCCCAGGGCCAGAGAGCACAGCCGAGCTCTCTCCCAGGAGCTGCCCGGGGAGGCAGCGCGGGGTGCGGCCGGACAGCGCCTGGCACAGCTCGGCTCTCCAGTCATGCTCCAGTGAGCCTCCCAGCTGATCTGGTCTGGCGCTCCGTCTGCCCTTTGCCGGACTTACAGCACAGCAAGGAGCACTGCTCAGGATTAGTGCTGGGAAGTTGGGCAATGGCTTCAGCACAAATAACTGCTGTTTTTGTTGGGGTTGTGGTGTTGTTCTGGATTCTGGGCTGTTTTTAACTGTTAAAGTCTCCTTAAAGGCCAAAGAACTGCTTTTGAATATTTTTTTTACGTTCTCAAGGCAAATAAAATTCTTCAGATGAATATTTATACAGAGATACATATATATTTAGATACGAAAGTTATACACTTCTAGACTATGACACTCCTCTGCTTATTAAGGTCAAGACAGAGTTACTGGGATTTTTTTTTATTTTCTTGGTTTTGAAATTTGTAATCTAATTGCATAAGCATACACGTTGGTTCTAATATTCCTGAGTGTTTCTCATGTGGAATTTTTATCACACTGCTGCAGTAGATTTTTCATAGGCAGTGGTACAAACAATTAGAATGAGGACAGCAGGCAAACCATTACAGCAATTCTGAAACAGAATCAGAAGTAGGTCATCAAAGTTTATATTTTCCCAAACTATAGCAGCACATCAATTTTTTTTATTATTATTAGAAGATAGGAGTTATTTATTGATCTCAGGTTTTTAGGAAACACAGAGGAAGCAAATAGACTTCCAGCTGTGTCAGAAACTGCATTAACTAGGGTTTGTCTTCAGTGAGAGTAACACTTCCTGGCTGCTTGAGCACAAGCAATGGCAGAAATCCTCTCTGCTGTTGCAGCTAACTCAAACTTTAGTTTTGAGGAAAAAAAAGCTTTAGTTTTGGAAAGATGATGCAGGATGTCGGTTACTGAACATGAGGCACCATTACTCTAAATCAAAGATTTGCGTCACAGCCACAGAATAAATCTAAAGATGTGAGAAGCATTGACAATTAATCAATTCATGTCAGTAATTTTTCCCTTACCTAGATGCCATCAGTGGCAGAGTGCAGAGGTGGCTCTTCCACCACTGCCGGGGAGGGCACAAGGGTGGGCAGTGAGAAGCCTTCTCCTGCCTACTCTCTGCACCAGGGATATCCAAACTACCCCACGCACTCACTGGCTGAGTGATGAGAGAATTTATTATTTCCTCCCAGGTGAAAGGGTGCTGCTTTTTGTCCAGACTAGGTTTCTCAGGTTTGCCTGTATTCAGATCACAGGGACTGGATGTGGACAATACAAACTTAATTAATTCGTTTCATCCAGACAAGCCATGAAATGGTATCACTGTATATAGTCATGAATGTGTGTTACTATCTTAGGGTGTATCTGATGTTTGTTGCCTAGGGCCCTAAATACATATTTGTTTTTTTAAATAGTTTTGGGGTTTCTTTAAATCAATGGAGTTCACAGTTCTTTTGTTATTTTCTGGCTGGTAATACTATTAGCAAGCAAGATACTTCCATTAGAACAAATGTTTTCTTTAAGCCTTAACTTATTCTTATTTCTGCCTGTAACAGAAATTAAATATTTATTAGGCAAAACATAGTGGGAAAGCTGCAATCATTCCCTAATGAGGCTTCTTCCATTTTTAATTATGATTTGTTGGTGTCTCTGAATTTCTGTTACTCTCCAGAGTATTGATTTCATTTGATTAGCCACATTCAAACTGAGTCTATAGGAACAGGCTCTGTATTTACTATTGCATTCTATTGGACAGAATTATAACCATCAGGGTAGCTGTATTGCTGAATTAAATAGAAGTATGTACATACACAGGTGGGTACCAAGCCCCGAACCCACACATGCTCTCCCATTAAGATCAGTGAGACCAGCATTTATGAGAAAATAGAGTTCTGCTGGCTCAGTTGATCTCTAATGAAACATGACCTTGACCTGGCAAAGTGGGATTGGAGATGTCAGTATCTACACACTTGTTAAAGCAGTGAAATGAGAAATTTGGTTCATAGTTCACTGAAAAGGCATCAGCAAGGTTAAAGCAAAACATAAGAAAAAGCTTGTTTGCTGTGCCCCCTTGTTCAGCAAATAAATGATACTGTCAGGAGTTTTGAAGCAACCACTTCAGCCTGTTCCTGGAAAGCACCACTGGTGAGAAAAATAATTTTCAGTAGAACTCAAGAACTGAGAGGAAAAACTCTGTATAAATCAGTAACAAGTTGACCCACAGGCAGCCAAGGATTTGGAAAATAAGAGGACTAAAGAGGACTCATTTCCTATGGATTTCTGTCTCTCATGCCTCACCATCTGCTTCCCAGTTCTCATCCACCACCAGCCCTGCCCATCCTCTGCGCCTGCAGCGCCTGGCAGGGAGCACTGTGTCCGTGGCCAGGGTAGCACTGCTGTGTGTGCTGCCATCAGTTGTCCCCAATTTGCACGGGATTTGACTGACTGAGACCTCTGCCCTTCTGTAAAACGGAGTTAAAACTGGGGGGAAAGAGCAAACAGATGACAGGCAAGCATTCATATGACACAATTATGTTGAAACCTCTTTTCCCTAAGGAGCTGTGTACTTTTTAGTAGTCAGTATTTTTAGAGATTGGATATTTTGCTTATTTTGAAAAGCAAGTAGAAAGATGCATAGAAATAATCACTGAGGTGGCACCATGTTTTCTCTGAGTAAATACCCACAAAGATGTTCCAGATTACCATATTCCACAACACACATATCCTAACCCTGCTGCTTATACCCCTTGGATTAAGCTGCATCCCAGTCACTGAGGACTTTAAGTGCAGAAGTCCCATATCAAACTAGCCTGCCCTCCTTGTTTGGTAGTCTCCAGGATTGCTACATTTATGTCATCTAGACATGTTAATATTTGGAAGAGAATTTGAAATCCAACAAAAGACTCTATTCAACAGAACAAAAGAACAACACCGATTTCCGTGAGAGTGATGCTGGTGGTGTCAGTAGGATTGCAACATGTTAATTTATCCCAGCATTTCTGAGTTGTGTGGTTCTCTTTAATAATGGTCAGATTTTTCCTGTAATGACTGATTAATTGTAGGACTAACTCAATGCAGCTATGATATCCTCAGTACCCTGCAGCAGAATTGTCAGAGCAAGTACACACTTTTCACTTTCTTTCCTCCGTTTTGCTTGCTTGCCTGTCACTTCAGTTTGCCCATGAGTGTTTGCCTTGTGCTGTTGCCACTCAGAAAGAGTGCTAGGGCTGGGCAGTAAATAAGGGACAAAGATAGTACCAATTTAGATAACAATGAAGGTTTGTGTGTGTGGCTTTTAAGAAAGAAACTTTGAAGGAATTTCGAATCACTTGAAATTTTCTAGCTTTTATTAAGCAATAAAATTTATATATTTTCATTTTTATAGTAATCAAGCTGTAACTAGGGGGGATTTTTTGCTCAGTTTTGAAATTAATAAAGGAGTGACAGAAAGGAATAATTTTCCCTGACGTTAAAATATTAAATCATCATCAGAACTTACCTCTGGACTCACAGACAATAATTTATGTATCTCCTGATCTCTATTTTACTTTTGTCTCACAGGCATAATGTAAGAGCCCTACTTTTCTCACAGAATGCGCATCACTAGTAATGTGCATGTTGGACAAATTTGGCTAATAAGTTACATGAGCAACAAGTCCTTGCTGGTTAGAGGGTTCTTGGTATTTCTCCTATAATTTTTCCCTTTCTAATATACACATCCTACAAAGCTTGAAAGCTTTGGAAAGGACTAGATGTAACTTAATAATTTACCGATAATTTAGAAGTGTTTGCTTGGACTTAAATGTTGTTCTTCCCTTTTTCTTTCTGTTTGTCATTTCTGGATAACGAAAAGCATTTCTAACAGTGACAAAAATATTGGCATTGTCCCCTAGTGCCCAGAAACCATGTCATTGCAAATGGTAAATGAAGTTTAGTCATACAGTGTGATCTCCAGCTCCCTGAGTCACACACCAAAGTGAGTGAGGCTGAAATTCCCTCTTGTTATAACTCTCTGCTATAAGTTATGGTGTTGCGTCTTTGCTACAGAAGTTTTGGTTTTATTCTCTAGCACTACTTCTTTCTTGGTTTTTAGGTTTGTTGTCCTTCTAGCTGTGTGAATTTTCAGCCCACCCAACACTCTTCCAAGGTACCTGGTACTTGCTGCTTTTGCATCAGCATCTTAGAAATTCAAGGGTTTCTTCACTTCCACATTATGGGAGTTATTGCTCTCAGATAAACTGCAATTCTAAAGAATAATCATCTGCTTGCAAGAATATTTCGGCTGATGTCCCTGTGATTCTGTGTTGTTATTTTATCATTTCTAAATATTCTATTTGGTTTCAGCTCCTGCAGACTGTTTAGAAGCATCCTCCAGACCTCCAGACCTTTTTCCATATTTTAAAAGGATAGTTTGCATGGGTTGCATGCGGTCATGGGATCACTGCTTTTTTGGGCTGAAGACTCGCTGAAGACTTAAGTGAGGCAGAGTGAATAACTGAAGAACTCACAAAGGCTAAAGGTATCCAAGTTGCTATGGTCTAACCCATAACTGTCCTAAGGAGTTAAGTGTAACATAGAGGTGGGAATTTCCATGCCTGAGTTCTACACCAGAGTTCTTAGATTCCAAATCATCATAAATGTTTGTTTTTCCCAAAACACAAATACCCTTCTGAACTCTCTGATTTTCTGACATAAACAAAGAATCTTTTCATGATAATCAGAGTCAAGTATCAGTTCCAGAAAGCCATTGCTGTGCATTATAGGCACTTCTGCACATTTGAAAACAAAACAAAACAAAACAAGCAGTCTACCACTTTCCGGGATTAATGCTATGAAGGATTTTATGGGTGGTCCATAAGTGGACAGAATGTTGCACTAATGTGTGACTGCATGGCAATTAAGCTTAATTAGGGAAGGTTTTGAAAAAGTCAGATGAAAGTAAATTATGGGAATGAAAGCAACTGTGCTTTTGGGGACCACACTCCGCCACACTGCTTCAGCGAAGTGTTGCTAAAAATGTCCCCCTTCTGTCAGGTTCTGACGCACATCCAGCAGTCTGTCAAACCAAGCGTTCTTCTCAGGAAGGGGGAATCTCTTAGGAGCACATTCTTCACCCGGTCTCCGCTGAACTCACTGGTTTCATGAGAAGACAGCTGCGCTTCCAGAGTAAGAGCAGCAGCAGATGACCCTGAATACATGACCATCCGGTTTAGTTTGGCATTGCCTCTTTTCTACAAGGAGTAACAAAAGTGATCATAATGTAGATTTTCATGTGTGCTCTGGGGACACGTTTTTACTATTTTGTATTTTTAGTGCTTTCTCAGATTTACAACTGAGCACCCCATATGGAACATCTGATTCTGGTTGAAGTGATTTTTTCTGGTGAGAAGACCTCAGGAGGCAGACCTGGAGCAGTTTCCAGGCATCCATTCTGCATGGTTTGAGGGCATTCTATAAAACAACCTCTTTCAGAGCAGAAGACTTCAGGGTCTCTGTGCTCGCACTGTTTCAGAGCTGGGTGCCCTTCTTCAAGAAAGTTTTAAAGGAAACAAAACTCAAAATGCTGAAATCCTCAATGGAACAGATTTGATTTTTTCTGCTCTGGACTAAGTGGTTGTTACTGCAGGCACCCTTATAGTATGCTATGTTGTATTGGATTTTATTAAATTATGGAAAATAATTTAAAAAGCAGAGGAAAAATGCTGCACAATCTGCAGCCAGATCCTTTTTTAGCTTGAATAGTGTCTGGTATTGCGTTCCACCAGGACACGGGGATGCTTTTTTTCCTAATGAACTTTTTACATCCGAGATGAAATACTCATTTTGTGGACAATTTATTAAGAAAAGCACAAGTTTCATATGAGGAGTTTTCAGTCCAACAGGGAATTTATATGTGGAAATCATATATGGGTATAGGGAAACACCTCATAAAAAGAATGACTACATGGTCAGCAGCTGTAATTTATGTTCATTCTCTTTTAATAAAAAAATACGTGTTCAGGCCAATCTTTTATTTTTTTATTGCAGCCCAGCAAGGTACCCTCAACTGTAGCTGTTTAACCTCCTGACTTTCTATGGTTTGTTTTTGAAAAAAAGAAAGCTAAACCTAGTACTTGTGTTTTCGGTTACGAAGCTTATTCATATGTGAAAGGTGCGACAAGGACACTTTTCTCCACTGAAGGATGCTGAAGAAAGCATTGATAAAAACATCACACATAAAAGAGTGTTAAAATGAAAACAGGGAGAAGAGGATGCTAAATAGACAAAAGAAGCTGGATCTGGGATTTGATGGCTGACCATGACCAGCTGTGCACAGGTAATCCAGATACATGTCCTAATGCCTAATCACTCCAGGTTAAATATATATTTACCTGCACTATTTACTAATCTACTCAGATAAAAATTTGCAAATGAAGTATGTGTCCATAAATCACAGTCTTCTTCAGGTCAAATGTTGTGGGAATTTCTCAAATTAAAAATTATATTCCTAGAAAGGAAGCTTTAACAAAAACTCTAGATGGGATCCCATATTTATCACAAAGTGCTATTTTTGAAGAAAGATCCCCTTAGCTGCAGAACCTTACTCAGATCCCCTACTTGCTTCTATCTGTGTAACTGGAAAGTGAAGGCACTCCTAAAGAGTTGCTGTGAGGTAATGAGAAATTCCAGGGTCTGGCGGAATCTGTGGTGACACTTATGAGAGGAGCGGCCACAATCTCCTTGGCAGAGATGTTAACCAGCTCTCCATAGACTCACTCTTTAGTGGTGGTGATCAGATTTTGATGGAAGTCTGATGCAGCTATGAAGCAGCAGGTGAACAAGCTCTTTCTTCACTAAAAGCCTAAACCCAGCATTTATTACTTCCTCTTAGGTGACAGAAACATTACTCGTCTGTCAGTTTGACAGTAACCGCTCTTTTCATCTTCATCTGCCTAACACTCTGTCCTACATCTCTTTTGCACATTCTGTAAGTACCCCTCCTCCAAGTAGTATTTCTGCTGTATTCCTGCTGGCACCTTCTGCAGCAGCTAGACCTCTGGGCATTCCTGGGACAGACTCACAAGGGAATTTTCTGAGTCAAATTAGTAAGGGCAAAGGCCAGTATTGCTCAGTTAATTGCAAGAAAAATTCACTTGGATTAGTACTGGCTACTTAACAGGAACCAACAGGGCATCAATATTTGGCCTTCTATGACTTGGATACTTTCTAAATTATATTTTTATGTCAGAATGATGCCATGTTTCTTGTTGGAAGACTAGGGAAAAGCAAATTTCTGCAGTTTGAGGAGAGCTGCAACAGCAGCTGGAGCTATTCTGCCTAATCTTTCCCCACATTGCAAGCCTTCACAAAGCTTTAAAGCCAGAGAAAGCGAGCTGCCAAAAAAATACTAACAAAGCAGATGGGTCCATTACTCCCAGTTTTCTAGGAGATATGTTTCAGTCTGTGTGTGTGTGTTCTGTATTTCTGCAAGAAATGTTTAATATTTAGCGGTGAAGGAACTCAGGCTTGTTGGTATTTTTTGATTCCTTTCTAACCTGCTCTCCTTCTTTTTCTCCCCATCTCCTTCCCTTTTTTGTGTCTTTCCCATGTAAGTGGCCATAGCAGACCCCTGTTCAGGATCCAGGAGGAGTTCTTCACCGCCGGCCTAAGGAGAATGCTGGTGACAGCCGCCAAAACACCTTGATCACACACATCCAGCACCCTGCCCTGCCAGCAGCAGGAGGAAAGTCCAGTTTATGTTAATAAGGTGCAGAGAGTGACCAAAATATTTTGTGAATTTTCTGGCTCAAAAGGATAATGAAGCTAGCTCTGTCTCAGTGCACTGGCACAGGAGCAAACTAAACAACCGGGAAACGTGATTCAGAGGAGAAATACAGAGCACAAGCTCCGTGGATTTCACACTTCCACTGGAGGCTGAGATTTGCCTCTTTCTACCTCTTTTCCAGGCTGGCTGAACCCTTTTGCAGAAAAAGTGGGAGGGATGGGGGAGGGCAAGCAGGCTTTTCTGCAGATTAGTTTCAGGCTGCTCTTGCCAGACCAAAAGTTACATTGGAAAGCATTTCATAGTTTATACCAAAACAATTAATTGTTTAATATGTAAAGCAAAACCAGAAAGTTATTCCCATAAATTTGGTTTCAAATCTACCTTTTTATTAGCTTTGAGCAAAAGATACCTCCACACTGCTGGGAGCACAGTCAGATTCTTTGGGCTCCCTTCAAAAAGCTCGTTCTTTTTGTCATTCCTCTCTGACCTCCTCCCTGCTAGTCCTGGGATGAAAAGCAAGCCAAAGATCTGCTGAGAAATGGGCCGAGCCACTGCTGACCTTTGCAAATCCAATTTCTTCAAAGCGAGAGTTAATCGACGTGTTCCCACGCTGTGTATTGCTGAAACTCACGATGCAATTCAAGGAATGAATTCACCATGGTGCAATCTCATTTTGAATCCAGTTTTCTTGTTATGTGTCAGAGGGTGAAGGAGGCAGAGTTTGGTGCAAGTTATAGAGAGCAGTTGCAACCAAGTTTCACAAACTGTATGTCTTTGAAAGATTTTGCACTTTGGAGGGGCTCTTTCCTTTAAAATATAAGATACATTGGCCTCCCCACCAACCTCCTTCTACCTTCCTCCCCCACAAAAACAGAGAGGCATTTTGCAGTTATTTAAAACAAAAATAACCTAATGGTAGTTTGCACTGAGCAATCTCCAAACAGAAAAAAATAGGCTCTGAGGGTGTTATCTGATGTGTAACCAGGGTGCTTTTTGGGGAGATTTGTGTGCACAAAAGGAGCTGTAGCTGAATGAGATTGTGCTACAGGGAGAGCTTTAAAATTCATATTCTCTCACTTTGCATATCTGATCTGGTATGAGCCCTATTCTGGTTTTACAGCAGCCAGAGTGGTCCACTCTGTGCAAAGTTTTGCAATCTCTGCTAGGTACCACAGCTGTGCCGGCAGGATCTGTTGCAGGAAAAGCACATTGGCATTCCCAACCTAAATCTTATAATCTTGTTTCAACAGGTGCCTGGAGACTGGCCCCCTCCCTGTTTCCCAGAAGGTGCTGCCGTTTGTTTCCCACTCCGCTGGCCCAGCCCTGGCTGAGCACAGCCCTGGGCAGCCCACTGGACCCAGCGGGAGCAGCGGCAGCACTCCACATCCTGCCGGCATGCTCTGAGTGCGGCGGGTTTGCGCAACGCTGCAACTTCTTGTCTGGGGCAAAAGGGACACAAGAGGACTCTCATTCCTCAATTAACTACTGCGGGGCATATGTCATGGGTAGCACATCCCAAAGAGATGCTTTCAGCAGCCAAAGAGAGAAGTTATGTCTTTGCCAGCAGGGGTTGGGCTTGGTGGGCCTCCCTCGGGATGTTACCTCTCCAGCTGGAAAGTCCTGGCATGGCAGGTAGCAGCCAAGCTGCTCCACTTTTGGTGCCTGACCACAGACCTCACAGACTGTGGTGTTCCTGGCCAGTTTGGCCATATAGTAGAACCAGAGATATAGTCATTTATTTTTTTAGCTCATTACCACCTTCATTGCACAAGTGTCATTCCACTATGGCTGATGTAATGGCGAATCAAGTCCTTGAGCTAATGGACTGAACTGTGTCTTGGCTGTAAACTGCAGGCTTCCAGAGGAAGCCTCGATGCTCTCATTTTGCATTTGTCCCTAGAAAAGCAAATGAAAATATATCATTGTTCTCAAGATTGCTGAAAGAAGCAAATCTTTTTTTTAATTTTTATTTCTGCAGCCATGAATAGTAAATTTCCTCCATTCATGACTGGTTTATAAAAGAGTTTGCTAATTAACCAGATCTGAAGAACTTTCTTTCTCAGCAAGTATTACAGTAACAGAATTGTTTGTGTTTTTATTACTTTCTCAATATTTTTGTTATCCTCTTTCCCAAGACACGATTAGATTTTCCAGTCTTCTGGACATCAAAGATTTTGGTGAAGAGATTGTATAAACTGGATAGGTAACAGCTGTTACCAGATGGATTTACTGGTGGAAAGGGGAGAGGGCTAATTTGTTTTATGTTTTTCCTCCCACTGCTGGCACCTTTCACTGTGGCATGCTGTTGCTGTCCTATGACAGGGAGTGTCCTTGCACAGAGGGAGCCCTTGTCCACAGGATTACACCTAACTTTGGGTTTCACTATTGGTTATAAGTGACTTTTCCAAGTGCCTTCTTCATAGCTCTTTTACTTGGTCCTCCAGTAGTTTATTAGAGAGAAAAAATGAGAGAGCAGCTCTAATTTTGTTAGATAATAGCACTTATTGACAGATTTTCATTTCTAACCTTTTCAAGTCAGAAGGTCTAGTTTGCTTCACTTCTGGATATCTCAGGACACTTACAGTTGGATTTATTTTTGTAAAATAAATAATTGAATTCCTCAAAAAAGGGCACAGTACCAAAGGAGAGTTTCAGCTGTATCATCTATGTTGTGCCCTTCTATTTAACATGGGAATGAACATTTGCATGAATCCTCTCCTCTTTATATCTTCATCGGCTGCAAAATTCCTTGTGTTCCTCTTTTAGATTGCTGACTGTTTAAGAAAGGTCATGGAGGGGAAATGGTGATTTGTAGTATTGCAAAGCACCAACTGGTAAAAGAGATTGTGCGTGTAACAACCTAATTTTTGCATATTGCTATACCAACAGTATCTGATCCCATTCAGATAACAGTAAAGCAGCCTAAAGCTTTGACCAGATTCAAAGAAACTCACACTGCTTGTTCTTTTCTTTCTTATTTTAGGTTTGATCTACTTGCTTTGACATTTGCATGTGGGGTTTTTAAGTACCTACCCTCACGTTTTTCAAGCTTCAGCAAGGGAGAGCACTTTCAATATATATTGTTTGAAAAAGTGTCCCATGTCTTATGAATACGCTGACATTCAATCTGTTCTAAAAATTTGAGAGGGACTGGTATCTTCTCAATCTAGTCTCTTTCTTCCTGGGGTAGCCTACGTTAATGCTTTTGATCCTTTCCTTCTCTGAGAAACTTCAGAATTTATTGCCATTGAAGGAGAGGAGACTGGCTTCATCCAGGCTGTGAGGATCCTCAGACCTTTGCAAAAATGCTCAGATTCTTACGGAGTTTAACTTTTCTCTGCAGCTGGCCTGGAGTAATATCACTGGAGCAGATATTCCATGTCAGTTGCTGCTGGGCCGCTGTTGGAATAAAGGATCCTGTCTGGAGAGGGACAAAACAGAATCCATATCCAGAAAATCATCTCTAATGTGATTTTAGGCTTTAAGCCTTAATTAATTTCAAACTGTTTTCCCACGTCTCTGTCATTCACTCACTGAGTACTGCTCCATATAATTAAAGCAAATGACCACAAAAAGAGAGAGAGTGTTCATCTAAAAGAGCAACTGATCTTCCATGCAGCATTCAGAGTATTTTTTTCTGTGCAACCAGTGGAGAAATTGGAACAGTTCTGCCAGTTTCAACACAAAGTTTTTCCATCTTTAGTGAACATTTAGACCCCAATAAGGACCAAACTACATAAGCCAATAACAAAAATGTGGAGGAGGCTCAAGACTAGCTGAGTAGTCTGCTTCATGAGCAGGGAAGTGAGGTCCTTGCTTTTTCTTTGAAGTATAAAAGTTTGAGAAAAGTTTGCTGTGTACAGTTTATACAAATAGGGAGAGAAAGAGGTGTCTGACCAATAGTGAAAGGTATGGTGAAATCTAGGTCTTTGTCCCTGTTTTACGGACAGCCCTTTCCATATGCCAGCTAAGGAACCATGCAGGTGAATTAATGTTATCGTTATCTCTGGGTCCCCAGGCTGGGTGCAAGCACATATGAAATTAAGTACATTTAATGCTTGTACAGTGGGAAAAAACTGGTGTAAATCACAGCCTTTTAAAGGTGTGTTAAACAGGACAGCCTCTTACATCCAGAGGAGGGGATCCTGTTGGCAAGTCTAAGAATCAGCAGGAGCTTTTACAAGTGGTCATACCAAATGAAAAGCAGCAGGTAATTCAGGCATGGTGTCTCACAGCCTGTTGTTATCTTTAAAGTGAGGTTTGTGAGCCTGTGTGCAGGCTTGTGCAGGTAGTGTATGTCAAGTTAAAGCTACATTTCAATAAATCACACAATTTAATCAACAGAATGATTTCTGTTGGAGGGGACCTTAAAGATCATCTTGTTCTGATGCCCCTGCCATTTGCAGGGACACCTTCCACCAGACCAGGTGGAAAAGCCCCTTGCAGGGATGGGGCACAAAATATTTTTTTTTCATTTCACTCCACAAGATGTTTGCACAGGAGCTGAAGGGTTGTTTTCAGTGCACTATGGATAGACACTGCTGTAATTATTTTTACTACTTCCTTGTCATGTATTTCAGGCTCTGCAGTGACAGTGATGATTAAATAAAAAATAAGAAATCATTAGCTTGACTAAGTATTTTCCACAAAGGAACATTTATTTATGATGACACTCAAATATCATTGCAATGCTTTGAAGTGGTACAGAAACTGTGAATTTTAGTGTATGTAGCCAACAGGAGATTAAAGGTCTTTGGCTCAAGCACTTTTACTATAAAGACATAACAATACTTTTCTTTTAATGTAGTTGCATCTTCATAAAAATCTGTTAAACTGCAGCTTGCAGAGGAAGTGTAAAGCAAAAGGCAAATTAAAGTACAATTACCCTGAAAGGACAAAGTGATCTAACCAGCAATGTAGTACTTACAGGAAAAAGAATTGAGATTACTCATGGCTCAGTGCACAGAAGCAGCATTTGTTATGATGGAAAAGTGTATACTGTGAATTAATTCTGTCAGTTTTGTGCTGGCCTGTTTCTCATTTTACATGGCAAATACTTTGATCCATGTTATAATGTAGGTACTTTTTCAACCCTGGGAAATTTGCTGCCCCAATCTACAGATGAAATAATTTAATCATAAGTATTTCACCAGGCATTTTTCAAACCAATTTAATTAGGTTTCATTGTTTACAGCCTTTGAGTATAGCATCCAGAGATAATTTAAGAGCACAACCTGCTTGTCAACTTGAAAGAAAGTGAAAAATTGGTTAGTTGTTATTT